>WAAG01011647.1:10810-140000 GCA_013390105.1 Tichodroma muraria | reverse complement strand
GGACCTATTTGTGTTTGTGCCTCCTGTAGGCAGTTTTGTTCCATCAGATTAAGCTGGGATTCTTTCCAGCTGAGGCATTTTGGTGCAAGAAGCTATTGTCATTATTTGTCTAATGCTAGCACTGTGCTGTGGACTTTAACTCAGAATGGAGCTCTCTGTGTTCTTCTCATATGGCTGAAAAATGAACATGTGGTTTTATGGGCTGTGTTTGCTTACCAGACTCCAGTAGTGCTTGTGCAGAAGGAATTACTCAGGAGCACTGTTTTTTTAGCCAATGCATGGAAAATGACATTGGACTGGATACATAAAACTTGCCCTAACTCTTGGGCAAAGATCCACTGCACAGATTTGAGGGATACTTGTAGGAATTTCACCAACTCAAATCTATTAAATCACAGTGAATTAATATGGGTGTCTGGTTTGTAATGGAGCCTCGAAGACATAAAAAGTAGTTTCAGGTATGAGCTGCAGACGGGTTAACAAAGAAAGAAGTCTGTTTGCATAATAATTAAGTTAGTTAAGGCCAGACCAAAAAACCCAACAACCCTCTTTATCCCCCAAATTCTTGAGACAGATTGATGACTGGATTAAGTTCAAAAGGTCATTTTAAAAGGTCATGATTTTAATTCTTGTCCTTAGCAGAGAACTGAGGCAGATTTGGGTTGGAATTTGTTTTCTGTGAAATGCTGGGTGTATATTTGGATTTGGTCTCTGGTGACTGGGAACTGCTGTATGATGGAACCTCCCCATCCAGCTGCCTCAAGGGTGTTGGTGGGATCCTGGGACCCCAGGTGCCTGTTGGGTCAAGCAGGGACTCCAAAATGCCCTAAGGTACCCTGACAGGTAGAGCAGGAATATCATTATTTACTGCTATTTGGTTTACTTCAGTCTCTGATGAGACAAATTAACAACATCACAGCCCCAAATCAGCCATTTTTAATCTTTTCAGGCTCCTCTTCCCCAATGGCACAATAGAAAAAACTTCAGTAATTACACAGCAACTCATCTTCAGCTGCAGAGCTCTGCCTCCCCAGCCAGAGCTGCCAGGCTTCCTCCTCCCTGTTACCCAGCCAAGTTTCCTTTATAAGTCCTTTTAATTGGCTCGTTAGTGTAACCTGAGGCTACCTGTCCTGCTTGGCTGCCTCACTAATGAGACTCAGCTGCCTTTTCTTGGACCCAGGCAGGCTGGAGAAGGATCTCTAAAACCTGGGCATGTGGATTTCAGAGCTGTTCCTGTCAGTCCCCTGGTAGCCCAGCCTTTCTGGCAGTAATGTCACTGGTGGCTTTTGCACAGGCAGACACCTCACATGCTCCTGGAGGGCATTGTTCCCCTTTCAGACAGGGACTTTGTGCCTAAAAACCCGCCTGCTGACAAAACATGCAAACATAAAGAGCACCGGGAGTGGATATTGCTATGTAAAACCAAAGAAAGGCCCTTTGTGCAAATTCATGGGGTTCAAATGCTACTGAGAAAAAGTTTCCCTGGACGTCATTGAAAACACAAGTTCATAAGCAAGAGTGAGTTGGGATTTCTAGCACCAAACCCCCCACTGGTCCTATCAGACTATTGGTACCTTCTTGGCAACGCTCTTGCTCTCAGCTTGATGTACAACACACGCTTCCAGAGAGAAGTGGGGTGGCACAGGCTGCTGAGAAACGCTGGGGAGGTTGGTCCTGCTGAGCTCAGTGCCCAGCACAGTGATGGGGATGGTGTCTTTGGGGGCAGTGATACTCTCAGACCTACCTGTTGGACAATTACACTGCAGTTCTGGCAGCACAGAGGTTTGGCTTTCATCAGGCACCTGCGAAATGGGCTCAGCAGTTCTGTTACTGTGCTCTACACACTCCTCGTAGTCTTGAGGGCTGTGCAGTGAGGAGCTCTCTTGACATGGGCAAAGCCAGGGCTCCACATCTCTTTTTCTCCTACAGCTGCTTTCGGAGAACAGCTCTTTTGTTCATCCAAGACCAACAGAGAAGAGGCTGGCAGAGTCCTGGGAGCTGTGTGCCAAACCTGGAGCAAGCAGGCTCAGAGCAGTTGTAATGAAACAAATTTTTGTTGGAAAAATTTTATCGCATGAACGGTGTTAAACAGTTTGCAGCATTCATTTCTAAAATTTAACAACATGAAGGGAGAGGCTTGCTTGGACTAATAGCAAAACTTTTTCAAACTAGAGTAACAGACAGCAGTTAAAAACAAATGAGTTGATTTCCTTTTGTGTTGGCTGATGAGGGAAAGTGCCCCTGTGCTGCAGCTGTGGAAATGCTGTGATGTTGGGGTTTGTCAGAGAAAGGTTGCCTTCAAAGGAAGGGGAAGTATCCATGCCAGCGCTGTCTGAAACATCATCACTCCAGTGAGCCCCATCCAGGAAAGGTGAACTTGAACCGAGAGATTAAAGGAATGTACTGTAGGAAATGGGACTGGTAGAGTTTGTCTTGTTTAGTCTGGCAAATCACAGACTAAGAGATGAGGTGATTGCTGTCTAAAAATACCATATGGGAGTAGAGAGCAATGAGAGAGGAATGCATTGGCTAGGAGCAAAACATAGATTAACCATGAGTTAATCTAGCCTGGAAATAAGACAGTATTTAGCCATTAAAGTAAGAAGATTTGGGAACAGAGCGTTAATGCCAGAATACCAGACACAAAACCACTGCCAGTTTAAAGTAAAGATACATCTGGAAGCAGGTGTGAAAGAGATGATGTGATGTAGTGGCCTCTGCTGTCAGGGCCTGGGACTCAGTGTCCCACCCAGTCCCTGTCACACAGTGTTCCCACTGCTATCATCATCCCCAGGGAAGTGTGCACTGGCTGAAGGGTTGCTCCTCTTCAGATGCCTTCTGGTTAATCTGGTTAAGAGATGCATTCTCTTCTTACTGACCTGTGACCAGGTGCTTCTTTGAACTAGAGGCCAAAGAGGGTTTGCTAGAGAAAGAAAGTTTATCCAAAGCCTTGATGTGCCTGTATTATAAATGGGCAGAATATTACAAAGGGCCAGAATTTAGGGAGGTGCAAAGAATCACTGGATGTTTCAATGCAGAATTAATCTACCTAATAAAAAGTCTTGTAGGAGGTATAAATTCCAATGCTCAAGTGTATAGGTGAAGCTATGCTAAATTGGGATTAGGCTGAAACCTTGAGTAGAAGCAGTAGAGTTACATTATCCCTTGTTTAGCTCTTGTAAGGCTTAGTACATATTCAGAGAAGCACCTGATCCTGGGCATTGGCAGAAAGAAGGTTTTGGATTAGATTTCTTGAGCAGCATCAAAATCCCCAGGGTCCTGTTATTTCCAACTCTTTCACTCTCTAGCAACCTGGAAGTTACAGAGCAGGAATTTCATCATCTTTTGAGTTCCTGGGGGTGATCTTGTATTGGTTTTAAGGAAGTTAGAGCCTATCATTTGACAAAAAGTAATTCTTTCTTTTCCTGCCTGTCCTCTGGGGCAAAGGTTTTGGTTCTCACTGTTAGAGAAATATGCACTGCTCAAATCTGCCAAATTCAACAAAGCTGCCCTGGCAGGAGCCCCTTCGTGTCCCAGCTCACAAAACAGGGAGTAGGTGCTGGCATGAGCATTGACACCAGAAATTATGTTCCCATGGCCTTCAAAAGTCTCAGCAATAAAAGCCTGACCCACATCCCATGAGCAAAGAGCAGCCCCCTGGCTGCTGTTAGCAGAGTAGGGGAGGTGCCCCACGTGCCCTGGGAATGGCTCACACAGAGTGCTGGTGTCCCCACCTGTCACCGAGGTGTGGGCTCTGCCACTGCTCTGCATGTCCTCTGCCAGGCCAGCTTCCTGCCAGCTAGCCAACATCTGCTGAGCCACTCTGCTAAATGACATGCAGATCATGTCCCTGGGTTTTATTTTTGGGAGTTCTGAGCAGATCTGGTGCCTCAAAGGCTAAAGCTGCTGCTGCCTTTTGGGAAACTCTAGTGAAAAGTAATATCTCATCTCCAGGAGAAGACAGCAGTCACACAGCACAGCAGGCACAGGCTTTCATCATTTCAGCAGACACCACTAAATCACACAGCACATCATTTAAAACAAACACTGTATAAGGGCTTGTAAAATAACAATACAAAGCAGCTCTTAAATTTCCCTGGTGTCACACCAAGCCAGTAATACTGGCAATACTCCAGCTTTTAAGGTGCACACCATGTGAAAGTGTCTCACTGTGGACAAGACTGGAAATACAGTCCCAGCATTTCATTCCTCCACATCATAAGGAGACAAGTTTTCCTGTTGCAGACAGGAATCATACTGAAATCAAGAAATTATTTACTACATGGGCAGGTCCTGATTTCAAGCTGAGAGGCATAGCACTCACCTCTAGCAATCCCTGAGCTCAATTTTCTGATTGGTTCATGGAGCAGAGAAGGTGAAAATCCATAGGGAAATTGCCTGAGTGATCCACAGTGGCTGGTGCTGCCTTTTCTGTTCACGAAGTGTTGAATTCCAATACCACTGTTTGGCTGTGGAGGGAAGTGCTGTTGGCTGAAAATAGTGTCTGGGATATAAACTCCTCTAGTTTCTAATATGGAGTAATTACAGTTGTTTTCAGCTGGATAGAATATCCTTCATTTTTATCCTAATCTGTTCACCAGCATTGCTCCTAAGCCTTGTGCGACTGACACCTTTATTTGATGGATGACTTGCTTATTCCACACATAGAAATCACCCGTCACCTGAAACCAAAGGAACAGTGACATTATTAAATTGCAGCAAACCTCCTGCCCTGGGCTTTCAACCCTAGATGGTGAGGTTTCCTCTGAGCCCCGTGGCAGTGCTGTCCCTGTGTGCTCTGGACACTGCTCCTGTGCTCCAGTTTGGTGTGTTCCAGCCTCACACAGGTCTTCCCCTTTTCTCTTGCTGACTCTTTGCTGCCACTGTACAGATTTTGGGGCTCTTGCTAAGCAGGGGTTGACTCTTTGGTGAACATCTGCTGCTGCAGAGAGACAGGGGATCATCTGTAAGATCAGAGCATACACACCCATAGCTACTTGATCACCTTTGATAGATTGCATTTATTATTATTACTATTATTATTATTATTATTAGAAAGTTCTTCTTTCTGGAATGATGCTGAACAATTTACTGTTTCAGACCTGTTCTGTTGTCTGGTAATCTGAATCCTTATACTGCTTTTCTTATGTTGAAATGGTTTTTGCTATTGGCATGCTGGGGTGTTAGGTGGACACAGGCTGCTTTGGAATAGCAGTATTTGAAAATTCTTCATGTGCATGTATTACTTGGTGGCAAGTTTCTATTCATTCTTGTTCCTTATAGTGGTGGGGTAGCACTGAGTAGCCTCAGGAATGGGTGGGGAGTGTATGAGAAGATCCTGAGAAGGCAAAATGAAGAAGCAGCCCTAGCCAAGACAGCACAACTTGAGAATTCTGCTTTTCTTAAGCAATAGAGGAAGAAAAAATTCATGATTTCTATATTGTTTACCTACAGCCATTAGTCCTGTACTGATAGAAGATTAATCAACTGTTTTTAGTGACTCTTCACTGAGTTTTGCTATTTTCCAGTACAGTTTGATGGGTAGAATGGACTTACCTCATGTTAATCAAGAAGACCCATCACTGTGCAGTCACTGATAAGCAATTATCATGTAAAATAACAGCAATGAACTCAAATTGCCCCTCACTGCCCATCACTGCTCTGCTTCTTATAGTAATAATATCGTCCATTAAAACCTACAATCACTGTAAT
The DNA here is from genome assembly GCA_013390105.1 of Tichodroma muraria. NCBI lineage: Eukaryota > Metazoa > Chordata > Aves > Passeriformes > Sittidae > Tichodroma > Tichodroma muraria. The sequence goes on along the minus strand of WAAG01011647.1, from coordinate 134,288 downwards.
GTTTATGCATTATTGGGGAGATAAATTGCATAATTCTCATTTTACAATTTAAATGTAATTAGTAGCTTACTAATGACTAAAACCTGAATTTGCTAGACTATCAGTTTTTCTAACACTTGCCAAAATTATAGCTAATTACTTAGAGCTTGCAATAATTATAAGTCCATCTTCTAAATAATTAATGTGCACTTTCATGGTACAAAACAGGCAGTAATCAAACGACCTCTGGCTTTTACAGCAAGCCCATGCAATTAGTCTTATTGTGTAGGTCTATAGAAACGTTCCCATCACAAGAGTCTCTTAAGTTGGCAGCCTTGATAGTGATGGCTGTTGTGTTTTATGGTACTAGACAATGATTAACACCCAACAGCCTTTGGAGATTGGGGGTAAGGACGAAATCTGAGTGCATTTCCTGAGCTATGGGATGCAGATCCAGAGAAGTAATTACAAGTGAGAGAAGTTTGAAGTTAAGTTTTGTTGTCTCTTGGACTGTCAGATATTCTGCTGAGGGGATTTTTCAAGTCCATTCATCTTTTGCATCATGTGACTTGAATCATTTGCCCAAGAAGGAGCTCCCTGTCTTGGGGGGCCTGTGTAGTTTAAAACTAATCTATTTTTTTTTTAGCTAGTAGCATCTTTCACTGCTGCTCTAGGGTAGATGCTGCAGAATCACAGAACCATCAAGGCTGGAATAGACCTACCAGACCATCCAGTCCAGCCACTCACCCAGCACTGCCACTGGACCCCTAAACCACATCATCCAGATCCAGATGTCAACACATCCAAGGATGGTGATTCTACCACCTCCCCAGGCAACCTATTCCAGTGCCTTCACCCCCCTTTCAACAGTGAAAATTTTCTCTCTAGTATTTAATCTGGATCTCCCCTGTCTAAGGTAAAGACCATTTCCTCTTGTGCTCTCACTGCAGGCATGGCAGAAAACACCAGTCCCTCCTCACTACAACTTTTCAGGCAGTTGTAGAACACAGAGAGATCCCTCCTGAGCCTCCTCAAGACTGAACAAACCAGCTCCCTTGGCTGGTCCTCTTCAGACTTGTTTTCTACACCCTTCAGGAGCCTTGTTTCCTTCTCTGGACACTTAAGCATCTCAATGTCTTTTTTGAAGTGAGGGGCCCAGAACTGAAAGCAGCATTCGAGGTGTGGCATTGCCAGTGCCCAGAGCAGGAGGATGGTCACTGGCTGGTCCTGCTGACTGCATTGTGGCTGATACAGGCCAAGATGACACAAGCCCTGTATAAATGTTTGGGTTTTTTTCCATAGTCTCATAATTTAATGGCGTAGCAGTGGGAAATAGATAGCTAACTTGTGAAACCCAGGGGTGTCTGCTCACCAGATGCATCTGGCCTAAATAACCTTAACCTCCTGTACTTGCCATTAGCCAGTAGTGAAGCCCTCTTGAGGCCTGGAGGCTCTGTACAGAAATCAGAAGGAACAAGACTGGCTTGGCTGGCTTAAATTGGAGCTCATGTGCCTGAAAAGCTTTGTAAATTCAACCCTGTTTCCCAGAGCTGCACTATGTCCTCTCACTTTGCATTTTCAAAATCAAAACAAAAATATCTTTATTAGCCAAAGCTGATAACAGTAGTGATTCTGGTGTTTGCTGTCCTGTCTTCAAATCTGCCACCAAGGCGAAGTTTTATGATACTATTTTCTGTGCAGAAACGAAAGAAAAGAAAAGAAAAAAAAAAAATGAAGCAACTCTACTGAAGGCAAAATCAAACCTTGAAATTAGTGTCAATGCATCGATCTCAGCAGTGGAACTAGCATAGTTTGCTAGTGGTGGGCTACAAATACAGTCCTGTCATTGTAGCAGTGTAAGTGAAGTGTTTTTGTCAAAGTCTTGTTCCTCAGCTCAAGAATCTGCCCTTTGCCTCAATACCCTGCACCCTTCTCCTCCCACAGCCCCAACACCTGTTACCAGGAGTGGTGAGGGGTAATCAATCCCGCCTTTGATTGGTGCTGTGCCAAAGTGTAACAACAAGCAAACCACTTAACATCTGAACCCCAGTTTACCTGTCCTTAAAACGAGAATTGTGCTAACAGTAACCACAGCAGGGCAATGGGATTAATTAATGTTTATAAAGACTATGAGGTCTTCAAATGAAAATTGTTACAGTATATAAGTGCAAAGTAATTATGATTATCATTACTTTCACTTGCATGTATAGACTGTAATTAGCTGTGGATTGTATTGCATTGACTGTGAATAATTTAAAAGCTCTCTTCGGGAAGGTGTCACTTTAAATGTTTTTATATTTTGCATTTAATAGTACCACAGTTTAGTTTCTTTTCCCCTTTCCTTACCTTCTGATAGTGATATATCCTACAGTGTTGGTTATTGGAGCCCTGAATATAAAGTAGTCTGTTTCTTACCCTGCTTTCCCTCATTTGAGGAGATGAGAGGAGAAAATATGACAGAATAGAATTTTATGCTGATTAAGAAGCTTATTTAACACTGCAGGAAGCCCTGGCAGCTCGTTTTTGAGCCAACTGCTGGAGAGAGCCTTGGGCTCACCACCCCTGGCACCTGGGGGCTGTTCTTAGGGCACCTCCAAACTGCCTGCACAGTGATGCTGTGGGTGTGACAGGGGTCGAGTGCATCCACAGTTCTTGGGACAGCTGTGTTGAGCACCCCCTGCATACCTCGTGCCTCCACTCCTTACTGAACACAGAAGATCCTCATTTTCTCCTCTTCTCTGTATGCCTTGCAGCATAAAGGAGTAAGGAACAACAGCTAGAGACTCCTTCTCTGGGCTCGGGTCCTTTCAAATGCTTCCCAAAAGTCCCTTTGAGCCTTGTTTTGCAAGCCTGGGTGTCACACGTGGCAGCCACTCACCTTTGCTAGACATAGCCTCAAGCTATGGCAAGAACAGTCCTGGTAGTAATGCCCTTTCTCCTGGAACTGAATGGATTCAGAGAGAAGAGGTGTACCCTCAGGTTGTTTCAAGACTCAGGTGCAATTACAACCAAGTTCATCCACTCAGAACTGGAACAGTTAAGTTAGGAATGTGGGTACCAAGGAGATCCCTCCCTAGTCTGGGGAGGGAGGAGGACAGGCCAGTTCTGCTGACTGGTGCAGGTTATATGGGGAGCCAGCTTGCTCAAATTTGAGTGCCTCACTTAAGTGCTTAAATAATGCTGAACATCCAGTTTTCTGCTCTGCACCTTCTGGAAATATGGACACCTAAATTGCTTAAAAGTTTAAAATCCATTTGGTCTGATCTCAGCATATGTCCACTCACCATTGGAGATGAAGGCAGGAGCTAAAGTTCTGTTCCATAATGATTCCCCAGAAATTTGAGAATTTGCCTTCTGAGAATGTAACAAGTGCTAGCTTTTTATGATATGTGAATCCCAGAAAGTCAAAGCCAGTTTGTTTGTTTAGTGACTCCAAACCCACGACCCTGTCTTTGGAGCTTATTTGAGATTTTTATTTTATACTGTGAAAGCAGAAGTAATAGTGCTTCTTTAGGCAAACACCAAAACCCAGACGTAAATTAACATCTTTTAATTAGGCAAAAAAAAATCAAACAGCAAGCAGCTGCTGTTTGTATTGCATGTCAAACACATGTGATGATAGAAGGCAGGAGCTGTAGCTGCTCTGCTCCTTGCTGCTGCTGCAGCCTGTGTGCCATGCACTCCATGCACTGGNTACCACTATCCCAGGGGGCTCAAAGCCCCATCCAACCAAGCCTTGGGCACTGCCAGGGATCCAGGGGCAGCCACAGCTGCTCTGGGCACCCTGCGCCAGGGCCTGCCCACCCTGCCAGGGAGGAGTGGTGGAACACTGTTAACGCCTTGGGGTGGCTTTCTGTGATGACTTCAGTGTCTATCTGTATGTGAAGGGAATGTGCCAGGGGAAGGACCAGACTCTTCTTGGTGGTGCCAAGCCATGAGACAAGAGGAATGGGCAGGGACTGAGCCCAGCAATTCCCCCTGCACAGGAGGCAGAACTGCCCTGGGCAGTGCCCAGCCCTGAACAGGCTGCCCAGGGAGGGGCTGGAGTGTCCCTCAGCGGGGATATTCCAGAGCCCTCTGGACACAATCCTGTGCCCTGTGCTCTGGGACGGCCCTGCCTGAGCAGGGGGGGTGGCACCAGTGACCCTCTGTGGTCCCCTCCAGCCTGGCACATCCTGTAATTCTGTGGTTTTGGGGTGATGCAGAAGACTACTTGAATCTGTTGTGAGGGAAATGCCATCATTTTCCAAAGCTTGAGCTATATTTACCATTGGCAATGCTATCCATCACTTCAAAGTACCTTGAAAAAACTCATACTGCCTACAGTCATATATGGAACTCATAATCTTCTAAGTGTGTTTGTCTCTCTGAGGAAGGGAGGCACAGCACTGTTGTCCTGTTGCTGCCAGTGAGGAGCAGAAGCATGAGGAGTCTGTGGAAGTGCAGGTAGTTAAGACAGAGCAGGGCTAAGGGAGGCAACTTTAAAAGAGGAAGAAAGTAGTTTGTCCTTGTCATATGTAGGAGATACAACAAGGATGTTTAGGTTTATACTGCAGCCAAGAAGATGCAGATTGCTGCTACGAGGAATAAATGGTGAGGCCTGGAACAGGCAGCCTTGGGAAGTTCTGCAGCTGGGGCAATGTCTTGGAAACATTGCACTGGGATACAATCAAATAACAAGGATGATATGATGTTTTGAAAACCCTTCTTGCCCTGTAAGACAGGACTGACTGCATCACTCATGCTTGGAGTCACAGGTCAGCTTCTCCTTCCAGGACTTGCCTCTTTCACATGCTGAATAATGCATAATTTACACATCATGTATGGGTAGAGATTTAAACTAGGGTGATTCATACAGGCTAAACTCAGGCATCTAAATTGAAAGGAGCATGGAGCATGCTGGTTAGGGCCAGGTAGCTCAGAAGTGTTTGGAGGATTACTTCTCTTTTTATGTTTTGAATAGAAACTTTGGGCGTGGGACTCTCCATCTGGTTTTGCTGCCATCAATGTGAGCTACCCCTGAGCACTGCAGTGAGCTCCCCAACAGCAAAATTAGCTGAGGGCAAGCTGGGGACTGTTTCTTCCACCATGGTAACAATAGTCTGGACACCCCTAATCTTTTAACCACCAATAAAAGAATCCACAATGAAAATAATTTTGTTTTCTTTAGGCCTTTACTGGAATGATGAATAATCTTTACAAAGTGATAACAGAAACCCGAATCTCGTTGAGTTATTTGAAATGACTACAGGAAATCAAGATATCCTGCAGGTCTGTTCATACCAATAAGCTCTGAATTTCTCTTCCTCTGCAGGAGAGTGTGCAGTGATAACCTTGTAGGAATGGTTTGGATATTTCTCAGTAACAAGGTGGGCGTGTGTCCAGCGTGCAGCACTGGCTGGAACTACTTAGCATGCTCAAGTGTAGGAACTGAAAGAAATCAAGAGTTGTTTACTGTATCTGTAAATGTGGATCAATGGCTTGTTAATCCATGCCAACCTCACTAAAATTAACAGTGTCTGAAAGAATAAATGACTTTATGGTAATGGATAAGCCAGCTAGAGTAAGACATTATTAGAGAAGATTTAGAACCTGGGAATGCAGGGAAAATAGTTCATTTGAGAGGAGAAGGCTGTTGTCAGCAAATGCTTTTGCAGGCAGTGATGCATGTTGAATTACTGTGGAGAGAAAGGGCAGGAGCATCAGCTGACCTCACCTGGCACAGATGTGTGACTTCAGTGGAGATGCAGGGATTTCCATCTGCTGAAGATCCTGGTCTGATCCAAAGATGGAGATCAAGTCCATGAAGACACTCCTGGTGATTTCAGTGGGTTGAGATTTCCAGTCTATAAACTCCCACATCTCAGTCTCCTGACCCCCATTATTCCTAAGGTGTGAATATTGCTCTCCTGAACACTGGAGGCTGCAGTGGCCCTCCTGGAACAGCTCATCTCCCTGGAGGTGCTTTATTCATGTGTTCTGTCTGTATCCCAATACTGTGTTGATACTGAGGAAAATCAGGGCCAAAAGAATTATACTAAAAGGTGGGGACAAGAAGAAAGCTCTTCCTCAGTTCTCTCTAATAGAATTCCTTATTGGCTCATCCCATGGAGATGTTAATCCTCCCCATATAAACTTAATTGTGTAAGAACGGCCACACTAGATCAGACATTCTCCTCTCCAAAAACATAACCTGGTTTGGGGTGTGACACATGAGTATATTTGGATTTTCTTCTTCCTTGTGCTTTCTCTCTGTGGGGTTTCAGGATGCTGGACTGGGCTGTGGTTGTGAACAGAGTGCAGTGGCCATTCCTGGCCAGTCCCAGTTCTCTGTAGTAGACAAGTAGGAGACAAGTTGTGTTGTACTTGGTAAAGAGAGGTTGGGAACCCCTCCAAGTTCCTGCCATAAGTTATGAGAGAAGAAGAATATATACAAGGCCTTTTTTTTGAATTTGCACTCCCAAGAAGAGTAAAAGAGAGTTAATCTTCGGGGCCTCAGTATTCAGATCGCAACTTCTTGCAGACAGGTCTGTTGTTGCTGTAATTAGGCATAGTTTACAAAATCTTTCACTAGCACTTTACAAACTGCCTGGTGATTTTTACATGCCCAGTTACCCTTAAGACAAAACCATTAGAGACTGTGATGCTAGAGGCTTGAGCAATTGTAACTTAAAAATCCTAGATAAGAGTACTTAGCCTCAGTCAGACCCCAATTGTGGCTTATGATTAGCAGTGACAACCTGTGGCTGTTCTCTCCATCTCCAAAACCTGCTACAACCTCTTCGCTAAAAGCCACTAGAAAGTAGATCTGTCCCTTTAATTAGAAGTGTATTAATACATCCATCTTGTTCTCTAATCCCCACACACATAGTACAGTGATTCATTAGCACAGGAAGAGACAATTTAGATTTTCTTAGACAATAGCAGCTGTCACTAATAAAATTAAAGGAGGAAATGCAAATCTGAGGTTGGACAAATTGGTCTGGCAGGGAGGAAGGTGACAGAGTGGTGTGAAGGAACTTCTGCACAGCTGAAAGGAAGACGGGGCAGAGGAAATTCCAGGGGCAACACCATAGGAATTGTCCCAGTGCAGGGACAGACTGCCCCACTGCTGTCCCCTTGTCTAGAGCCTGGGTGCTCTTGCTGACACATACACCATCAGTGGGGCTTTGAAAGGTGCAGAAATAGCTTGTGCACACAGTGCTTGCTGCAAAACCTCCTCTTAACACAGAAACATTAGGGTTTGAACCAAGAACATGTTTTTCAGAAATTATCAGGCTTGTCTTGCCAAGGGGTGTGCTCACATCCTCAGTGGAAGCCCCTCAGGGGCTATACTACCTGGACAAACAGAAAAAAAAAGGTTAAAAATAGAGTTGTACTTAGCTTTTCTGAGTGAAAAATGCAATGCTTGTTTGGGTCTTTTTTATGTTTGGGTATTTTTTTGTGGTGGTGTTTCTGTGGGGTTTTTTAATATGTTGATGGCTCAGCTGGTGCTCGGGCTCAGCAGCAAGAGCTGTTGCTGACATCAGTCCTCATCAGCAACAGAGAACCATCCAGACTGTACCAGCAGTGGCTTCTCCCTGACAGGCATCAGGAGCAGATATCTGAGACTGGGAGTGTTGAAAGACAGACAGACAGACAAAGAGCGAACACCTCACAGGAACCCACAACAAAAGGAAATTTTCAGATCCCTTCCCTCATTTTCACAGCCACTGACTTTGGACAGCCGTGATGGGCATGTGTATTTTCAACAACTTTTAAAATCTTTGTGCTTTTCCTTCAGGAGCATCCCATGTCAAGGAGTGTTATGGGCTAATCACAGTATAAAAATATCTAATTTTGTGGCTTAGAATTTTTGTCCTTTCAACTTCCTTGAAAGCTCCTCACTGATGTGCTGTGGCAAGAACTAAAGGTCTCATAGTCCTTTTCCCAAATTTATATTTATCTGCGGAGTGATCCATTCCTGTTTGTTCCCATTGTAAAACAGTGGCTTACCAACTGCTTTTTATGTATGAGGAGGTACTTTGATGGTTGGTTTAACTCCATGTGGAGGATGGGACACTCAGGGTCATGGCCATCCATTGCCAGTGGCAAGAGGGCACAGATCACCTGCAGGGCTCTGCCCCTGGGGTGGGCATTGGCAAGGAGTCTTCATGTATCTTCCTGGTTCCATGATAAATTAATGAAGGCTCTCTTGTTTTGGTAGTGTTAGAAGCAAATTAAATGTTTGGGATAACAGGAGAAGCATGAGGTGGCCTGTCCCCAGGCCTTGCTGCCACTCATGCTCTGTGGTTTTGGTCATTCCACACTTGTGCCTTGTGCTTTACCCTGAAGCAGAGCAATTTTGAAGGTTTGCCTGATGTCCAACATTGCCTGTGTGTACTGGAGGCAGGAGATCAAAGGAATGAAAAGTGCTCCCTTCCCTATCACTTCAATGATATGAGCAATTAAAATATGAATTTATCTAAGCAAGATGAAAATGCAGATTTTTAATAGAGCTACTGGAGTCACCTTGAACTTGTGCCTAGTGCTGTTTAGCCTGGGTGATTGAAGACACTTACAGTCTATTAAAAAACTTGTCATTCTAATGTGAAATCATAGAATTATAGAATTTTTTAGTTTGGAAAAGACCCATAAGATCATCAAGTCTAACTGTTAACTCAGCATTGCCAAGTCCACCAGTGAACCACGTCCCTAAGGGCCACATCTACAGATTTTTTAAATTTCTCCAGGGATAGTGACTCCACCAGTTCTGGTGTCCACTCCTGGGCACCCTGTTCCAATGATTGACAGGCCTTTTGGTAAAGAATTTTTCCCTAATATCTGACCTAAACCTCCCCTGGCCCAGCCTGAGGCCGTTCCCTCTCCTCCTGTCCCTGTTCCCTGGGAGCAGAGCCAGAAGTACCCCCCGGCTGCCCCCTCCTGTAGGGAGCTGTGCAGAGCCAGAAGGGCCCCCTGAGCCTCCTCTGCTCCAGGCTGAGCCCCTTCCCAGCTCCCTCAGCTGCTCCTCATCAGACTTGTGCTCCCAGCTCTGTTGCCCAGATTCCATGGGGGAAATGGGGTTGAGTTATTCAGAGAAAGGGAAGGGAGTGACAGGAAAAGAGGAATGTGTGTGGTAATTATATGTCCTTGACCATAATAATCTGCCTTCAAAGAGGGAGATACCGGGTCAGGCCTGACCCTTGAGAAGGACGTGAGGCTGCTCCTTCCCAGAATGTGCTGGAGGTGTTTGAGAGAGACCTTTGGGCCAGGACAGGGCAAGCCAGGCATGGGGAGAGCTCAGAGAGTGGCAGGGAGCTGGTGGCTGTGGCTCAAGGGCAGCAGCCTCGGCAGTGGCACACAGAAAAGCTTCCTAGATATCCTGGCTACCTGCACTCCAGCAAGCTGCTGAGCACTGCTTTGAGAGAAGGCTTTAAGGAAAGGGATCTGTTCCACAGGAACACAGTGGGAACCCTAATTTTATCTGCAGTCCAGAGTATTGTAAAAAGAAAAGCTGTTAGTTCTGTTTCCTGTGTACAGAAAGCCTCATTGGGGTGTCCTAGGAGAGAAGGTCTGGGCAGACGGAGCACAGAGATGTGACTGCCTTGGTCGCTTTCACTGTAGTGTTTCTCAGCAAGTTTACAGTACAATTTTTAAGACATTTTCATTGTATGCAGAAAATTTAATTCAATACTGGTCATTTTACATTGTATACTGCATTCAAACCATGAAGAGCTTATAAAGACAGTCAGTGTTTACTGTACATGGTTGTCAGCTTTGCCAAGCACTAAATCCTAAATATCTTCTTTTCTTTCTTAGCCTGAGAACCTCAGACATTATTAACTGGTCTAAAATATGTTCTAAAACATCTCTGCTGTGAACTGCTTCTCCTTTGTGGTCCAGCCAGCAAATATAGCAGCAGAAGAACTCAGGCCTGTAGGGACAGTACCTCCTCAACCCTGGAGGACAGCAGAACTGGTGAGTGGAACCCATCACTGGACCGTGTGTGTTAGTTTGGAAGACAGGTATCTGCCAGGGAAAGCAGGAGCTGCTCTGGGGATGGAGAATGCAAAACCTCCTCCCTCTGAATTGTTATCATTTTGAAATTAAGGGGCTCTCAGGCAAAGATGTGAGGATAGGAATAACAGTTCTTTACTAGTGTGTACAGCAAGACAAACAAAATAACATCAGTAACTGCGGCATTAACAACAAAAAGAACCAGGGCGCAGCGAGTCTTCCCGCGCAGGCCTTTCCCCTTTGAGCAGCGCCCGCCACAGCGGCCGGGCTGAGCAGAAGGCCCCGGGCGCTGCCCGAGCTGTGCCGGGAGCTCGGCGGGGATCGCTGGAGCCGGGGAAAGGCCCCGGCAGGGCAGGGGCTGCGGGACACGGCCCGGGGAAACAGAGCAGGAGCGAAGGAGCAGCGGGCGCGGCCCCCGGCGGGGCAGGGGCGGAGCAGCTCCGAATTCCCGGCACGCACGGACCGGCGGGGCTGGGGCACCCCGAGCCGGGCTCCAGCGGGGCCGGGGAAATCTCCCGCAGTGCGAGCCGAGAGCCTCGCTGCTCCCTCCGGGAGAGCGGCTCCCGCAGGGAGAACGAAATCCAGCATGCCGCCCTCTCCCCGGACTCCGGCCACTTGCTTTGTCTTTCCCGAGTACCCATTAGTACCCAGTACTCAGTTCTCTAGCAATTTTCTTTCTGTAAGAAAGAACCCCAACACCCAACACTGTGAAAACCAGAATATTCTTCAAACTGAGGTAGACTTTAGTCTTTTTATCCCCTCATAAAACCATGATGGGCAGAGGGCTCATTACCACAGCTGCTTGGGTGTTCTAATATGAGTGAAAACATTTCCAAGTTGCTGCTGGGAATTCCTGGTTCTGGAATGCCAAACTGAACTTTTTTCAGAAGGAAACATTTTCACAGCAGCCATGGAGATCTGGTGTTTTCCACCTATCCTAATAAGAAAACTTAACAGAAACAATAATGCACTGGGAGAAGTAATGCTGATTATGCCAATAAGCTGCATGCAAAAATGTTTAATCTCTTTCCCTCAGCTCCATTACTGATTATTTTTAACTGTAACTGTCAGTAAAGACCCAGTGCAGTTTCCACTGACATGTGAAAGCTTTTTAACTGTAGCTGGTGCTGAATTAGTTCCTAAATAAACCTCTAGTCATCACTTGAAAGGACTGTGCTAAGTATATTATAATGGAACTCATAATAAACACATTTCCCTGAACTAATGTTAGAGGATCAAATGCATCAGGTTCCTGTGTTAGCCACTGAGCCAAGAGAGGGAAATGGAATTGAAACATCTCTTCTGTCATTTATACATGGGAGTGAGAGACATGCTTTCTCATTATAGGTACTTTAGGGCTGTGTTTAAATGAAACACCTTCTGTTGGCTCGCCCTTGAACTCTGTCCCCTTCGTCCAATTAAGCAGAACTCTGTGAAAGAGAAATGTAGCTCCAAGCTTGCCCTGCAAACTATTCAGACTCAGCTCTAATCCTGTCATCAGGAGGGGTTTGAAAAGTTTAAATCAATTGTCTGTGGAAAATCAATTATGAAGCAGACAAGTTTGCCTTTGTGGTAAGTGGAAGTGATTCGGCTGTGGACCGCTTCCTCTTCAGAAAGTTATATTTGAGGTCTACAGCAGCAAATATTGGGAGAGAAACTAAACAACTTTGTACTTCATGAAAGCTCATGAGAGCTGCTTACAGCCCACTGACTCGATGCTTCAGCTGCTGATAGCAGTTCCCTTGCTGTCATGTCTTGTGTGCTGATGTGCTCCAGGCGTTCTGGTAAACTCACTGTTCCTCCTTCACTCTGCTATTTTTGTGAAAACTTGTATTTGGTTGACAGTGCAAGTTACTGCAGTATATACAATAACCCAGCAAAATCCCAGCTAGCAGTGATTTCACTGGAGTCCTTATTTAATAATGTAAAAATGTTGTTGACCATTTTTAAATGGTCCCTGACACCACAGGATGTCAGCTTTCATTGATGGGAGAACCTCACTAACTTTAGTAACTGCAGAGTTAGACCTTAGATCTGGGTAAGACTTAACACATCTGAGGATGTGAGGACCTGCTTATAACAGAATATTGCACAATCTTGATGCTGTCAGAGGTCTCTACACAGCTTGATTCCAGCTTTACCTCTGCTTGGAGTAAACAAATCCAGTGTTGAGTGCAGGAAATTGCAGTGATACAATGGAAGAGAAATAAGGAGACATTTTCAGATATGGAACCATTCTGGATCTACCTTTGCCGATATTAAGAAAACAGTGTCATCATGAGAGGGATTAGACACGACCAGGGGACCTGAGAGGTTATGAGATCTCTACCTCAGTGGAGATATTGAAACCACATCAGGTCCTTGGCAATACAATCTATATCAATCTAACTGAGACAGCTGTGAGCAGGAGGTAAGCCTAAAGGCTTCCAAGGTCCCTTCTCACCTGAATTATTCACTGGTTTTGTTTCTATCCCATAGACAATCAGTAGTGAGAGAATGTGTGACAAATAACTATCATCATAAACATTTTCTGGTTGGTGGTGTACATTTAACACTCTCCAGAGCTTGAAGATCATTCAGAACAAATAAGAATCCTCAGTGAAACACGTTAGTGTCAACAGTAAGTAATCTGGTTTCCTATGCATCAGGTATTCACCAAGGTAGCAGGGGTAATGCAGTACATCAAATCATTAAATCTCAGGTTTGTGTATATTTTTCTCTGAAAACCAAGCATTGACTCAGTGTCTGACAATCTCTGAGTATCCTGACATGACAAATAAAAGATGTACATGTGAATTGCTCTGGAAGACCACCTTTGCTCTAAGCATGTAGCAGTCACCTCATCAGCTCCATTGAGCTGTGCCCAGTCTTAGAGAAGAGATGGACTGTGTAAACCCAACATCAGAAAACAGTTTCTGGCTGCTTCTTTCACTAGTTTTCCTTCCTTCCTCCATTATTTTATTTTTTTTCCCCTTCTTCTGGGGATATTTTTTCAGAGCTGTATGATTGATACTTGATAGGACACAATTGAGCAATAAAGCAAAAATTGTTGCAAAGTCATTTTAGTGAAGTGACATTAAAGTTGTCATTTATTTGTTGTCATTTAATTGACAGCTTGAATTAGGGGAATGTGCCAATGGATTTCCCCTGCTGGGTATGGGGAAAGGACATATCATATGGTGATGGAGAAAGGAAACACTTTAGCTTTTCTCCGTTGCACAGGAGACAAACACTCTCTTGCCATAATGTTCCACTGAGGCTGCAAATAGTCCTTGGCTCTATGAAAGAGGAGGAAAAGAGTCTGTTTGTTCTTAAATCTGCCTTAGTAGCAGCATAAGTCTTCAGGAAGCCTTTTAATATAAAATCCATTCAGAAGGGAAGGGTGGTTATGGAGCTGAAGAACTTGGTGATATTTCTCATTCTCATTGCAACATGAACAGTGATGGAGAAAGTGGAAGGGCAGAAGTGGATGAAATTCCACTTTTGAATGGTCAAGCAGCTGCAGCAAAAAGAGATTTGCTTACAGAACCACCTGGCACAGGCAAACAAGAGGTCAGACTGAAAAGCAGGGAACATAGCTCATCAGAGGAGTAACTGGTCAGCGAGAGCAATGGAATAAGTGGGGATTCATGGAGAATGTTGCAGTTTTTAATTTCCCACATCTTCCATTTTATTGTTGTATAAGGTAGTATTGAGATGATTTTTAAACATTACAGGTCTCACACTAAAACTTACCACAAGTGATTTGCTCTGAGGTTTTCCAGAGGTTTTTCAGAATTTTTCACAAAAATCCCAGAGAAGCCTCTCCCCTCTCGCTACCTGTATTTGTAGAGTTGTACAGCAAATGTTGTAATTACAAGTTGGTACAAGTTAAATTAATTGCCTACTAGTCTGTTTTTAATTAGAATCAGGCAATCTTGATAATCTTCTAACATGTCCAGGAAAGCTGGATGAGCGTGTAAGTGCACCCATGCATTTTATTGATTTGAGTTAAAAATTCAACTCCTGAAATGAAACCTATGAAAACCAAAGCACGTTCTGGGATCTGAGAGTCTCTTCCATGCACAGAGTACCAATGTTACTAAATTTCCTTTTCTCTGGATACAAAATAAAACCAAGAATATTTAACAGTTAATACCCAGTATCTTGTTTAAAATAATTTGTTTTTTAAATAATAGTTAGAGACATTGTTTTATAATTGCATATTTCATACCAGGGATGTAACAATCACCGCCATGAAAGCATCTCTGAGACACAGAGGGTGAAACACATCCCTCCTCCAATTCAAAATGAAATCTATCCCACCAAATTTGAAGCCTGGCACAGAAATAAATGTCATCTAGTGGCTTTGGTGGCATTTGCAATATATCTCACATTTTCTGTCATAGTTACTGGAAAATACCAAGGTATCTCAGAAATCCTGGCAGGGGATATTGATTAGAAAACACTGGAGGAGGGCTGAGTTTAAATGCAAGCAGTGTGTACCAGAGGAGCTGCTGATGGCTACAGCGTGTACGGGGTACAATGCGAGGAAGTAACCCCCAGAGCTGAGACACAGCCAAAGAATGACAGAGCCAGAGCTCCCAGAAAGACATGATTGACCTGCCCCAGTCTGGGCTGGATTCTGGCCTCCCTGCAGAGGGGAGTGTGGGGATGTCAGGCCAGGCTGGGCCTGTCTCACAGGAGATGGAAACTGTCACAGGAGTCAAGTCATTTCCAGCTGAACTGCCTGAGAGTCAGACTTTTTGCTGTCATGCCCCAAAATATTTCACTGACACAAGTAAGCACCTTAATATGGATTTAGATGCCTATCTTTTAAGCACCTAAGATGAAAAATCAGCCTGCAGGCTTGATCTCAATCGTCTTGTGTTTCTTCTCTGCTGTGATGAGTGAAGCCTCTTTCTGTGTCCCTGGAGGAGAAGCTGTCTTCTGTGTCTCTGAAACCCAGCTGAGGTAAGGTCAGAGCTGGCCAGTGGCACAGAGCCTGGGGTCTGGTGGGGTTCATCGTTACAGGGAGGGGCAGGAAGTAGGAAGGCTGGATGGCATGGGCATCTCATTCCCTTGGCTCTTCTGAGACCGAGCCACCCTTAACCTGCAGGACTAGGGGCAGATTGCTCATGGCTTTGTGAGGTGACAGCATACAGGGGGGTAGGAGAAAGCAATTCTGAGAAGTTAAAATTTGGAGGACACCTCTGTTTGGCTTGGAGGGCCTTTTTGCAGTGTGTGATCAAGTCCTGAGCATTGTGCCTCCTTGTTCCAGCACTGTTGAGTCCCCTCAGAGCACCACTCTCATTTCCTAAATACACAGGGATGCCCTCTTAGCCATTACTGCTGCTCTCTCCTTTCCCAGCTCTTGGAAAGCCTAATATTATCTCTCCGATGTCTCCTTTATGTGCCAAACTTTTCAGCAGATTTCTTCTGTTTCTGTGGTGCTTCTGCTTGAAGGAAGTATCTTCTTCTTTCCAGGTTTCTTGTGCTTTTTTGTAAGTGCATTTCCCACTCTGCTCTGCCATATTTCACCTGCCAGGCTGGGTTTTTCCTTCCTTTTTAATACTATAAATGTGTCTTATTCTTATTAACCTCCTGGTTGGTAAAATAAGAACCACACCACAGACATGTTTATATGAAGCTGACTTATTATCCAAGACTGGAATAACAAGTGTTTCTATGGGATGAGACTGTGGGAAGAAGCATGAAGGACAGGCACTAATCACCCTTTAAGAAACTCAAGCCTAATACTCTCCTGCTGTTAATTCCTCATTTTCCTGATCTCCACAGTCACAGTAGTAGAGCAGTTTGAGGAGGTCAGGGCTATATTGGCTTAAAAATGACAAATGCTTTAATAAAGGGATCTGTACAGCCGGTGTCAAAGTGCCACAAAGAAGAGACAGGCAGCTGGTCGTGCTGGGACAAAGGGCTGCGCTTCGGCCGGGAGGCAGCCCCATTTCATCTGCAAGCTGAAATCCCTGTTGCTCAGGTATCTCTTCCTGCCTAATTAAATTGTCTGTGTGCTTAGGTGGAGAGAGATGCAAAGTGCAGCAGCAGTGTACAGTGCTTACATAACCTGAGTGGTTTCTGCAGCAGTCACTGGAGGAGTTAGCTAATGGCAGGGTACGGCAGCCTCCCGCTGAGTTTCCATTACCTTGTAATTTTCAGCTTGTTCACTGTTGCAAGAATGCCCGTCTTGTAATTCCTCCAGCATTCATGTCTCATCTTCTCCAAGTCTGAAGTACGTAAGATGCTTTCTGCAGGGGGATTTATTGAGATAAGTTATTGAAGTTGAGCTCTGAGGCAAGCATCCAATATTACACTATTCATCTCTGAATTTATGTTCCTTCTTTCTTTTGAAGGTCTAATGTAATCACAAACAATTTGTTTTGTATATGTTTAAAAATTCATTATTTTCTTGTACAATGGAAAAAACAGCACTTGTAGCTCATTAGTGGTGGGATTCACAAAACATCTGGCTTTTCCTTTTGATGTAATTTCTGTGTGACTAAAATTCTGCCTTCATTTTGGGTGGTTCAAATGAGGAGGTAAAATCACTCTGCCAGAAACTCACATGTGCCCATGAGTCAACCTGTACAATCTTACAGTTTGAGACAATCATTTTTATTTCTTTTTTCTCCCTCTGGCATATTATGATCATCTTCCTGGGATATGGGAGAAACCCCTTCTGCTGACCCTCTCACAGGGAGGGTCTCTGTTCCTTGGTTCTTCTGTTAGAGCCCCTGGAGCCCCTGTGCTCAGTGCTGTACCAACATTTTGGGCCACAGAGCCTGGTACTGAGCTTCCAGTAAGTGAGAGAAAGGTGGTAGGATTGTCCCTGCCCTACAGCTGTGGGTGATAGTAGAGGTTTTAAGGGCCAAGCACATAAAAATTCCACTGGGTAGCAAATGAATTCAGTGCTTCTGGAATAAACCAGACTCTGAGCAATCTGGCCAACATCACTTGGGATATCTGTGGTCGAGCTGGGAATTAACCAAGCCCTCTTCTTCCCGTTCCTTAACCACAAGCCACCACTTATTTTTGAGTAGCTGACATTTGACTGTAAGCTGAATGTTCAGAAAGAATAAAAAGACCCCAGGAGCCTCAGCAGATGAAGAGTCAAGTGCTGATCACAAGGAAGACTACTGGGGTAAAGCATGGGCAAGGTCTTTAGGGCTTACTCTAAAGCACACCAGAGTCAGGAAAAGTCTCTTCGAAATGTCAGGTCAGGAGCTTACTACTGCTGTGTCAGATGTTAGAACTGTTGCTGCTGTGTGCTGCTAACTTAAAATAGTGATTTTCTTCTAGGGCAACAAATCACACTGCCCAGGTTGATAGGGAGGAAAATGTGACCAGACAGCAAAATTTCCAAATTTACAGAAACGGTGAAATATCCTGGGTCTGCAAAATCTGCTTTAGGCAGGATGTATTTTCCTTTGCACAGGGTTAATAATATTGTTGAACTATTCAGCTGCTCCTGACAAGAGAGGTGAGAAAGCAGCTGTAAGCTCCACAAAGCCATACATAAAACTTCAGAGGAGGGTTTTCTGCCCAAGTGACTCAGCAGCAGCTGACAGCCCCTGATTCCACCTCCTGCCATGTCTGTCAGTCTGGGCAGATTTATTCATTTGTAGAACTTAATCCACTTTCAGCCTAGTGGAAACGTCAGAAATTCAATGGAGATCTGTACCTGCCTGGGATGGCTGTTGCAGGGCCCAAGATGCAACTGATCTCTTTTCATAAAGGTGTCTGTTCCCAGATAAATGCACAGAACAGTGTGAGGGCTCTCGGGTCGCTGGGAAATGCTAACATTCATCCTGGGGTCAGCTTCACCCAGTGCATGTGTACGTGCACTGCTGCCGAGGCACAGCCGTGTGCTGGTGGTGGAGGATCACCTCTGCCTCCAGTCACACCTATTTCCCTCATTACTCACGACCTCCTGTGTCTATCCTGGTAGCCTGGCAGGTTGCAGTTTACATTCCTGAGGCAAAACCTCATTTCCAAGGTGCATCCACTAGTTACAGTATCCTGAAAACAGGTTTCACTGGCATGGTCCATCACTTGCAGTCTCTAGCTGTTTGATCTCCCCCATGGCAATCATGTCAGACAGAAAAAAATGATTTTCACAGAGGAATCTGTCTTTCCAAAAAGGGATTTACAGGCAGTGAAAAGTCAAGATGCCATAAAGCTGTGTGCAAGCTGCTGATGGGGGCTGCGTCACAAATGAGTGTTTTAGGTCACTTGAAGAATCACTGGCAGAGGAATTGGCTAAAGCAGGTTAAAGCACCAGCAACAAAGGTATTGGCAAAAGCAGGTTCAATATAAAAGTGAAAGCACTACAAAGTTCATGGGCAAGGTTCACTCTACTACTTACTTGGTGGTTAAACACACAGAGGAAAAGTCTATCAATCTAAAATCAGAATCAGCCCAAAAATTGTCTTTGTGAAGGTTGGGGGGGTGGAGGGTGGGGGCAGAGAGGTGAAGGGGTGAGGATAGGTAGGATGAGGCTAAAAAAGAATATTAGAGACCCTCTGGTTGAGGCACAAGGTTCAGAGTGGACCCCCCTGCCAAACTGAGCCCCAGACTCGACCAACAGTGAGGTTTAACAGCACTTAAACCTAAAAGCACTGATTCAGTAGCTTAAGTTAAACAACAAAGGATTGGTGTAGAATTTACTGTAGCACAACAGTAACTCTCAGCCTAACTTACAAATCTAAAGTATTTAGTGATTAGGAGAGCAATATTCACGTACATTTGCTGAGGCACATTCCCACTTGCACACACACAGACCTGAGGAGCCTGTGCAAGGTGCGAACCTGTGAAAGAATTCCCCTCGAATTCAGTGAAGTGCTCACATGGAAAGTCTTTGGATCTTCCCAACGGGCAAAGGCTTGAGCCTGGGGGAGTGGGGGCATCAGCCCAGGATCCACCACTGTCGTTCAGCAGGTCTCCAAGTACAGCAAACTTGAGATTTCCTGAGCAGGGAGAGGCCCCAGCAGAGGGAGGTCGCTGGTGCAGCTGCTGCAGCCCAGGAGAGCTCCAAGGGTCTCCCTGGGGCTGCTGTTTGCAGGGATACGAGAGATGGGCTCTGGTCACTCCATCCTGTAGTGACATCCTTTTTGGTCATTTCCATCCTGGCTGCAATTCAGGTCGGTCACTCCCTTAGCAATTTTGATAACAACATTGTTATTCCAGGGCTGTTACTCAGGAAAGAAAAATGAGTTTCTAAGACTTGGTTAAAAAGCAAAAGCTCGTTGGACAGCAGCAGTTCCTGGGAGCTGACAGAGTTTCTGATGAGCTCAAGAGGAGCTGAGCCCAAGGGCTGTTCATCAAGAATGAGGCCTAATGAGCATTTATGAGGTCATAATATGGCCTGGGGAGGGGGAGAAACATCAGCACAGGCTGGCACAGGAGTCAGATGCCAGGGCCCCAGAGCCATCCGGGTCAAGTACAGTGTGGACACAGTTAATGAGATCTAGGTTTCTGGCTCCTGTGGTCATTTTCTAGTGTCTCTCTTGAAATGTTCCATCTGGTCAAAGGGCATCTCTCCCCAGCCTGTGTTAGGGCTGGCTGCCTGTCTGTGCTCTTACTGCTTACAAAGGATGACCCAGGGTGGTGTCAGGAGCCAGAGCTGTGGAGAAGCCCAGGCTGGCTCTTCCAGCCTCCCCTGCTGAGCCTTCAGGGGAGGTCAGTCCACACACCCTAGTCAGCAGGGCAGCTGCACAGCTCGGGTGGCTCCAGTCCAGCTGTGGCTGTGGACATGAGGATGGGTCTCCTCATCCCCCAGCCACTTCCCAGAATCTGGGAGGTTCTGTGTCACTGTATTTAGACATGGTTGAAAGGGTACCAGCTGGAAAACACCAATTTCAGCTGTGAATTTGGACGGTGGTTTTGGAGCTGAGTTTACTTTGTCACTGAATGTGACTGGAGGAGGCTACTTCTTCTATTTAAAAGATTTTTATGTGCATATAACGCATAATTATTAATTTTTCTTTCCTTGCCATAAGGTACCAGCTACTTATCTGCTCAAATAAAATTTTTCCAAAAACTAAATATATGTCACCCATCTGTGGGTCCAGTCAGTTAAAACTCTCAGAGGCATTTGTCGATCTGAAACAAAATTCTCCCACTAGTGCAGCTTGCATATGCACACCAGAAACCATCAGGCCCCATAACATCACCTTGATAGAGACTATAATTACAAGTAGATTATATGGCATACAATTAACCCACAGTTAACATCTGTGTATAAAAAACCACCAGGAGTCTTGATAATCAGTTCACCAGAGAAAAGTAACTTTTGTAAAAAAACAAGATATATTGCATTTATAATAACCTGGTAATTACAAAAATGCCTCCTACTTTAAAAAAAGCTACCCTGTGTTTTGGTCTAAAAGTGTGCTGTTCATAATCTATTTTTGATGAGACATGGTTGTGTTTGCTCTCATGTTACTTAGGACACCTGCTGAAGTGGTGTGTCTCTGCCTACCCCTGGAATTTGTACTCTGGGAGATTTCCTAAAGGTTCAGGAAGGCAGAAGTTGTTCTATCAAAGCAGGCCTTTAGGAACAGTTGAAATGTGTGTACCAGGTTTGATCCTGATGCAGATAGATGACCCAGAGTTACTTCACTTATATTTACTCAGAGTTTTCTTTAGGAATTTATTTTGTAGATCAAGAGTATTATTTCTACAATATGATAAAACATCTGATCTGAAAGTTTATCTAGTTATTTTGGCCTTATGTTAAGCATATTTTGGGATTCTCTGAATGCACTGCAGTTTTACTAGCCAAAATTTATCATGCTTTAAAAGAAGCATAATTTGGAAAACTTCTGCTTCTATGTCAAAGGCTTCTAGTATTGGCCAGATCATACTCTGATATTATTTAGAAACCCCTCATTTGTGGCCTAGAGCAGAGGAGATCATGTGCACTCCCAAGTCCTTTGATCTGAATGTGGCCAGCGTGTCCTTCAGCCTGTGTGTTTGTCACACTGGAGTCCAATGAGTCTTTGCTGCAAAACCAGATTCTCACGTACATCTTCTCCTAGAAAGGGAAGTTTGAGAGATTTCCATGGAGCAGATGGTGAGGACACTGTGTTGTGCACCACTGTGGAGAGAAAACCACAGCTAGCTCTGGAATATAGCAACTCTGGAAGGCAGGAAAATAGGAAGACAGCACAGCACACACTGCATGTGTGACACACTCCAGAGGCCATTGTTTAATGCTGAGGTCCTTCTTATTTTGCCCCAACATGCAATAAGCATCCCTAGGGCCTCTCTTGGGCGGCACTCGGGGATGCTCAGAGCAGCTGGGTCTGAGCCTGCAGTGCCCTGTGCTGCGTGGGACCCAGCTGGACGCGTCCGGAGCGCTCGGCGGGGCTGGAGCCAGGCTGCATTCGGCCCACTGTGGGCTCCCCTGGCCCTGAGGCCTCTCAGTCTCTGCTGTCCTCTCCTGGCGAGGGGGCCGGGCTGGGCCAGCTCCAGGCGGCTCTGCGGCTCCTGGCACAGCTTTGGAGTTTTCTCCCAGTGCCCAGTTCAGCACATACAGGGGTGAGATGGCCCTGGGGAGGGCACTTAGGCCAGGACCTCACACGTTCAGTGACAGGAGAAGGCTCCTTCCCCCAGGGACAGAGATTTTGTGTAGTGTCATGTTTCTCAGAGCTGTGTTTTCATTTCTACAGCTCAGGCTGTTAATATTAGTTATCGGAGTTATCTTAACTCCATCTGTCTCCTACACAGCTTCATCTCCTCACCTGTGCTTCTGGTTTGTCTGGGGCATACCTGAGGACTTAGGTTAAAGGAACAGCATTTGTAAAGGGAAACAAGTTGCCTGATGTGTTATTTAATCTGTGTCAACTGTTTAACATGAGGAGTTTCATTCATTTGTTTATTCATCCATCCACTAATTTTTTACACCTTCCTGTAAACACATGGCTATAACCACTGTGAGATGCTGCAGTTTGAAGCACTACCCTGGTAAAACATGACACCTTTTGTCTTTCCTCAGAGCTCCCAGAGCTTCAGATGGAAGAAGATGGAGAATTAGAAAGTAATCTCATTATCCTCTGTTGTGCATTAACAAAACCCTGGCACTAACATAGTGAATATATATGGATGTGAAAATAATTGCTTAGTGCAAGACAGATTTGGATTTTTTCTCTCACTTTATTATCTGGATGCTGAAGGGAATATTAGTGAATTGTAGCATGGGAAAGTAGGTCAACATCAAATCTGGATGGAGGGGAAATGTGGTCAAAAAAGTACAAGAGACTGACCCTCTAATAGTGGGCAATTGAAAGATACGCTGAAATTACAACCAGAATGATCCGACAGCTCTTCCTCTGCTTGCTCTTTTGAAGAGCTTGGCAGTGAAACTGTTGTGTAGGCATGTCCTTAAAAAAAAAAAAAAAAAAAAAAGTAAAAGAGAAATAGCCTTGTATTGTATTGATTTAGACAGAAAAGTCAAATGTTTCTGTTGTTGCAACTGTGATAATAAATTAGAAAATATTTCTGAAACTTCTGGCTCCCAACTTGACATGCCAAGGGGCTGTGTCCCGGAGGAGAAGCTCCCCAGTGTGGCAGGGTGTGGTGGGAGGGGATGGATGACTGTGCTGACTGTGCTCAGCACTGGGAGGGCTTTGCTCTAATGAAACCTTCAACCCTCCCTGCCTTGCAGCCCCTGAATAGCAGCTGCCAGCACTGAGGAGAAGCTCAGCACAATTGAAGAAAGGTCAGACTGAAAAAGTGGAACTGGACTTAAAAAGGTGGTAGAAATAGGGGGACAACAAGAGTGTAAGGGAAAAAGTTGTGGGTTTTTATTTTTTTGCCTTTGGTAACAGCTGATTGCAGCATTCCTTGTTGGGAAAGGCACTGTTGTGGGAGATGAGGTTTGTACACAAAGTGTACATATTTCAGTGCATTCTCTCAGGGACTGGCCCAACTGTAATGGCTGCAGGGAAGGGCCATTCTTCCTGAGCTTCCAGAGCTCCATCCTGTTTGTCTCATCTTTCTTTCTGGGCCTGAAGTGATGAAGCAGAGCCTCATTTTGGAGGTGCCATTACCAACAGAGACTGAACACACTCCTCCTGCCCCAGAGTGGGTACAGTTTCCGTGTAAGAGAAAAGGCAAAGTTTATATAAAGCAAAGCAAAGCAGGTGGAAGAAATGAGGTGAAGTGCTGGTGTCTGAACCTGTCTTCCTTAATGTCAAGAGGGAAAGGTAGGCTTAAAACACATCAAAATCAACACTTTATCTAAATTTCACTGTTCTACAGTTAAATGGACTAAAAAAGGATAAAGGTGTCATTTCTTCTCGCAGGTGCTGTAAGGAGTGTTGACTCAGTTGACTGTAATTTGGAAGAGTGTTGGTCTGATTTAGCTCTGGGAAGTACAGAAATGCCAGTTATGGCACAAGGGAAGTTTTGGATTCAGCTTCTATGAACCACTTAAACCTAGTCAGCAAATTGGAAAATAATTTTCCCCTTGCCAACCTGATAAATGACCTGATGCTCAGATGGAGCCACAGTCTTTGAGATCCAAAGTCTGTTTCATTACAGGTGCATTGACATGCAAAACACCAGGGTGAGGATTTTTTAAACAAAAGAAAAACCAAGAATTTTAACTAAAAGGAGTCATGAGTCTTCTATTTGCTAATCACATCTCTTTTTTAACAATTGTCACAAAAATCTCCAGCACTGTGGCAAGGACACAGCATAACATAAAAATAAAAACCTGCAGAAAATATTGCACGCAGACTTCTCTAAAGTGAGAAGTGGAGCCTAGGCAGCCCTTGGTTTCATGGCCTAATGCAGTCAGGAAACACAAGATTTCCCTGAACTTAAATGCTTTCATTGGACTGATTTTTTTAAGGAATAACCATTAATACAACACATCTGCTGCAGTGCCCTGCAGAATCTCTGGGGGTTTTAGGCTAATACAGATTTTGCTTTTCAGAAGTCACAGTTTTGTCTGCCTTTTGAATACCTCTTTGCTTTTCCCCTTGAGTAGGCACTGCGGTACTGCCTCTGAGCCAGAACCCCCCTGAGGGTCTGGGCACATCTCTCACCTTCTTCAGCTCCTCGTGCTTCGGGATGGGAGCAGCACCACACATCCAGAAGATGTTGGTATGCTCTGTGGGTTTGGCTGCACACGGCCTGAGCAAAGCAAGCCAAAGTGCAGGAGTCTGGTACGCTGTTCATGTGTTACTGCGAAGTTAACGCCCATCTTCTTCACATGGATTCAAGCACTGGTTCAAGCACTAATCTGAAATGGTGTAAAACTGGGACAGCTTCCTGGACAGCAGCAGTGGCGCTTCAGATTCCCCCTTGCACTGGGATCAGGACGTGACCTGTTCTGTACTCCAGAGATGAGTGGGGTCAAGGGGAGAGCAGACTGCAGTGGTTGACTTTGGTTTGGATGGGACTGGGGGGGTTCCTCCCAGCAGTTCCAAACAAAGGCAGCTCCAGACACTTACGTCGCTCAGCACGTTGGAATTTGATTTTATGGATTGACACGGATTTCATTCAACACAGGGATTTGCATAAAATGGCTAATGGTTCATGCTGTGATAATACAAAAGTCAATAACAGTGTTGAGGGGAAAAAAGGACAGAGCAGTGTAGAATGAGAATGCCTACCAGGAATCTCACAACCTAGAGAGGCGAGGCTGGGAGAAAGAGTTCCTGCTGCTGGCACAGGGCAGAAACCTCAGAAAACACAGCAGAAAGGTGCCACCTGCAAGGTGAACAGTGACTGTGTGCCACCCCAAGGAAAGGGTGTGACGTGGGGGAAAAGGGAACCATATTGAAAAGAAAATAAAGAGGCTTTATCTGAATAATAAGGCAGGAAGCTTGGGCTTATTTATCTGCTTTTGAATTTTAATGATCAGTTCGAGTGATAATTACAGAATTTCTATATTTATATAAAACCAGCACATAAAATAGCACAATTTGATATTTATGAAGTGCCAGTTTTCCATAAATACAGAGATTTGTTAATGAGCACTGGGAACTATTCATTAAAATTCAGAAGTAGATAAATAATGAATAGGAATTGCTGTTTATTCATTAAAATCCTTAAAAAAGAAAATGCAAAGAAAAAATATCTCCTCACTTATTGTTGATGAATCCACCCTGTTTTATAAGTGATTTGTTTTAATTAATGCCATTTGACAATATTAGTGCCAAAATAGCAGAGTCGCTTGCACATTGCAAGCTGTAAGTAGGTCTGCATTAAAGCATCTGAGGCCCTGGAATAAACAAATCTGGGCCCAATATGAACATCCTTGACTGTCTCAGACATCACTGCATCCCCCTTGGGAAGGAAGGGTCGGTCAGTCAATGCCTGCGTGATGTGGGGCCCCTGTGGACTGTGGCTTCTGCAGGGATTTCTGTGCTGCTTCTGAGGGGGGATTCATCCTTCTTCAAAGGAGGGCCTTGCTGGTGAAATATCAACAGAACCGTAGATTTCAAAGGAAAGGTGCAGTTTGAATTTGGTACAGGTCATAGGTTTTGTGTCAACCTATCTGCAAACTCAGCTAAAGGTAAATATTGGTTATATTCAGATCCTTAGCTTTCAAATTTCACTTAAGAACTTCAGAACCGACAGCTGTTCTTCTCAGGAGACGAGAACTTGGCCCAGATCTCAGGACTAGGTTGTGGCATTGCTCTTTGGGACCCTGCCCTGGTTTGTGAAGGGTGGGGAACATCTCTGCCATGGATGCCTTGGCATGGGAATGGGAAGGATATTGGTGGGAAGGAAGTGGGTGGAGATGGGCAAGGACATTGTGCTGGGGCCAAGGAGTTCAGCACCTTTCTGGTGTGAGCCCTGGACACTTCAGGTTGTCCAGGGGCATGTCTGGTGGAATGGTGTTGGAAGGAAAATTGACATCTGTGAAACATCCCTTCATACCTCATGGACCCCTGGAACACCTGGAAGAGTTACTTTTAAGCGAGGCTATCTGAGGTTTTGTGTAACTGCAGGATGAGGAATTGTTCTGCCGTGCTTGGAAACCTGGATGTTTGTATTGTGTAGCTGACCATCAGCTGAAAAATCTGGAGCAACATGATGTTGCAACCAGGGCACGGGCTGTCAGGAAGTAAACTTCCAGACAAAGCCCTTCGTTCGTAGCAGTCGTTTCCTTCCTTCTCTTTTGTTCCTTTTTATTGCTTTGTTCCATATATACATTCGTGCTTTTACACTCTTTGAAGTGTCCTGCATGGTGAGGAGGTGGCAGCTCTGAATGCTGATGAGTCTCTGGAAGCCTTGACAGTGTTTTGTTGGTTCAGGGGTCTTTGGGAGAGCTCACCCCCTTCCCCACATCCAGCCCAGGAGCGTGGGGGCAGAGCTGGGGGGATTTCCCCATTGGACTTGGGGATGCTGGATCAGGCCCCGTGGGGCACAGGCTACCTTGTTTCTGGCTCTTGCTGTGGAGTATAAGGGGAAAAGTAATGCTGTCAGTGGTGTAACTGTCAAGAACACAAAGTAAAGGGTTGTCAGGGAGAACATGGAATTGGAAATGAGGATGCAGGGGCCCCTTTAGAAGTTTCTTGTCTCTTTTTGAAACCAAGACAAGATGGGGCTTAGGATATTTATTAGGGTCTTAACAGCATTTGTGCTGTAAATGGTCCTCTCTCCACTTTTCATTCCTTCTGTCTCTCCTTGACCTCTTGTCTTTCCACTAAAGTTGAATTTAAAACAATAAAATGGGGGGGGTTATGTAAAATACCAAATTGACTCCCGTGGGGAACAGAATTAATTCTACTCAGGAGCAGAAAACGAAACCTAGAAGCATCAAAGCCTAGACGTAAATTCAATATCCCACTGAGCCCATCACTTAGGATACTTCACCCTTTCGTGCATGTCTATCTTTCAGTCAAATGTAGATGTAGGGAAAGGGTTTGTTTTAGTCTAGCCTGGTGCTACAGAAGCAGAAGGGAAAGAGCAGCAGCAGTGGCTGTCTGTTTGCTGCGTGAGGTTTATAATTTCACAAATGCCAGATGCATTAATCCAAGCTGTCATGTTGCAGCTCTGTTTGTAGATCAAATGAGATTAAAAGATTTAGTTGAAGCTTTCCTGATACATTTAAATAATATGACTAGAAATGTAATATTCAGGAAAATTAATATTTTAGAGGTACAATTTGAGGCACCTGATATAACACCTGCTATAATAAAAAGGAACAGAAAAGGCTTGGTCAAAATTCTGCAAGACATGCCACTAATTCACTCTGTGTTAACACCAGTTATGTGGCCTGACCCTGGCTCTGGCATGGCTGGGTGTGCTCACCTACAGAAATCCAACCAAGATGCTTTAGTGCAATTATTCCTGGTCAGGGCTCAATGTTAGGGACACACACACTTTGCTGGAAAGGATTTTTGAAAATTCCTGCAGTATTATGCCTATTTCTCCCCTTCTTTTTCCCCTGGCATACTCACTGCTGATTACCTCATCTGTGGGAGAACCAGCTTCATCTATTTTCTCTTTTTGCCCAGTGATATCTGTTTAAAAAAAAATCCTCTTTTTAGTGGATTTCTGGGAACTTCCCAGAAGTAGGACATCCAGTGCACAAGTTTTGTTGAGCAGGAGCAGCATGGACCATGTGACTGAATAAAGAGCTGTTATAAAATACCTATTCAGGACTGATTTATTCTGCACCCAGGACATGTGGTTGCAGCACGAGCAGAGGCATCCAGAGCTGCTCTGGTTTTGTCTTGTGCAGGTGAGTGGGACAGCTGGGAGGAGACTTCTGCTCTGTGGTTGTGGGCAGCCTGCAGTGGTCACTGCAATGAATTGCACCATCTTGTCAGTTTGACACTAAAATGGAAGCAAAATAATTTCAAGTTTGTTTTCATAAAATCATAGTCACGGAACATCCTGGGATGGAAGGACCCCCAGGGATCAATGAGCTCAGTTCCTGGTCCTGCACAGACCCCTCAACAATCCCACCCTGGGGCAGTGTCCAAACCCTCCTGCAGCCCTGGCAGCCTCAGGGCCGTGCCCATTCCTTGGGGCAGTGCCCAGCACCCTCTGGGAGAAGAACCTTTCCCTGACACAGTTCCCTTGGACATTAAGACACGTGAAGGGCATAGTGTTGATGATATGGAGAGAAGGAAGAAAAAGTGACGAGGCTCTGCCTGTAGTAGGTACACCAGCTTGCAGTAGTGCTCTTTGGTCAGGCAGCTACACTTCCCACACAGGAACAGCTTTGGAGATGGGCTGTTAAGGGTGAGCAAGATGTCAAACAAAGAAAGCTTTGGCAGCGTGGCTGAGCAGAGACATGACTGCTCAGACATGACATGGGCTTCTAAGCCCACAGGGAGGAAGGGAGTTTATGCTGGGATGGTGAAGAGCCCTTGAAGAGAACAAATAGGTAGAGACTGGCCATCAATACACTGGAAACCACAGGCAACCACAGGAAGGAGCAGCAGGAGTGTGGGATGTGCACTTACCCAGTCAGTCTTATAACAAAGCTTCTGTGTTTCTGAAAGGGCTTTGACAGGGTTGCTTCCTGCAGTCCCAGGAGACTGGACCCCCATGCACAGGAGGCTGGAGTTTATCAGCCCCAGCCCAGTACAGCCAGCTGGGGGTGAGGATGGGTGTTCACGGTGCCTGGGGCAACAGTTTGCCAAACAGTGCCTGGAAGGTTAAATGAAGGCAGACTGTAGGATGGGGGAGGTTTCTGCAGAGATAAGCACCAAGCTGTGAGAAAGAGAGGCTTGTTTAGCATTTCTGGATAATGTGGAAGTAGCAATCTTATACTGGGCTGAGAGAAGAACTGCTGGCACCTCCATATTCATGGCTGTGCGTTGTTCTTCAGCGCCCTCAGGAACATCCAAAGGTGTCAGCATGGTCTTCACCAGGCTCTGGGTGCAAGTGTTCTTAATTTAATGCCAATAGTACTCTCTTTGAAAGAACCTTCCTCTTTTGGCTCTTCACCCTGCCAGTCTCCCATTTGAGACAGTCCAGCAGAGAATGAAACGAAGGTTAAAAATCTTCTTTGCTTTCATTTGAAGAAAGAACTTGTGAAAAACATTTCCATTTTAACATCTGCTTTTCCCTTTCTCAGTATGTGGTGTGGTAATTCATGCAAACGTGGCATTTATATTTTCCAAATCAAGAGTCAGCTTAGGAAGGGCCCAGATTCTTGGTAATTTTGAGGTTTGGATGATGTTTTCTCCCTCTTTCCCACACGGTAACAACCTATCTTCCCAGGCAGAGGCAGTCACTAGGTCATATTAAGTCCCATTGTGCTGTTTAATACTTTATAAACCACCTGTCTCCTAAAGTACATCATACATATAAAATGGAAATTCCCTTCTGACTTTTGTTCTTAACAAAACAGAGAAAATAAACCAGAAACAAACTTACAAGCCCTCTATCTTGCATGCTACAAAATTGTTCTATCTTGTATCTTCTGATTTTTTTCCCCACCTCTCTGAAATTCTCATACCTACTAACACACTGAGAACTATAAGCTGTGAAAAATCAGTATTTATGTTATATATTTCTGACAAGCACTGGTATTACCCAGGGAACAATCCATTACTTACATACTGAGAGATGAGAGCATGTGCCTTTAACTCATGTTAACTCACCATGATTTCAAATATAAACACTTCACAGAAGTGGGTGAGTAGAATTGAAGGCATTAGGATTCTGTCATGTCCAGTTACAGTCAACCTTCACATTGTAGTCTACTTCTGAAAATAAGGAACAGTGGGGTTTTGATCCAATCATTTTTGGCTGAGCTAAGCAGCTGTTTTGCTATAGAAATATTTCGAAGAAACAGCTTTTTTTTTTGCAAAACATTTTCCAGGAGGGAAA
Source organism: Tichodroma muraria (assembly GCA_013390105.1). Lineage (NCBI taxonomy): Eukaryota > Metazoa > Chordata > Aves > Passeriformes > Sittidae > Tichodroma > Tichodroma muraria. The sequence goes on along the minus strand of WAAG01011647.1, from coordinate 104,504 downwards.
TATCCTCTCAAATCTTTTAAGAAACTGCTAGATCCCAAGTTAGGTCCAATTATAATAATGTCTGGTTACCTGGGACCAGATTTGGATAAGCCTTTATGACAGAAGCCTAGACAGATTTCTGGACACATTTAGATAGCCAGGTCTCTGCTGAAGTTAGAGCTTGTTTTCTCAAGATGTATTGATGGGTGATGGAGTGCGATTTCCATGATCAGTTTTCAGCCTCAGAACTAGCCAGGCTGAGGTGGCAGGAGTGCTGAGGACCATTCTGCCCTTGCCAAGTGTTGTAGTGATGGTCTGGATGAACAGAGACAACAGCAGCCCTGCCTGGAGCCAGAGCTGCAGGTGGGGTCCCCTCCCCTGCCAGAGCCCACCCAGGGCAGGCTGATGCAAGCATTAACCTCTCCTGTGTCCATCACTCACAGCCCTTCAGAGGCCTGAGCACCACTGTGGGGTCAAGGGCATGGACTGATGGGATCCCCTTTGAGCTCACAGAACACCCAGGCGGAGTTTAAAGTCACCCTGAACCGTTACCATAAACAAAGAGAACTGCAAACTGGAGCACTCGGTGTGAGCAGGTCACTAAGCCCAGAACTTGGGTTGGGTTTTGAAGCCAAGGAGGATGGATCCTCACTGCTGTTCCCTCTGTGCATGTCAGCATAAGCATCTTTATTTTTTTGAAAATCTGTCATCTTTACCCTCCTGTCTTCACATCTCTCCTCACAGAATCACTGTTTGAGGAGAGAATCACTACTTTGGGGCAGCAAGCCCTGTCTCTGCTATCTCGGCTCATAAATCCTGCACAGTTTGATGAACTGCTCACACAGAGAAAGTATCTGATGTGTCTGTGTGCTTGCAGGAGTAAGACCCAAAGCAAATCAAGTTATCCATGACATCAAGACACACTTACAAAAACAATTTTAATCAATTACAACTACAATTGCATGCTGAACAAGCTGCAACTGGGTTGTCTTATGTACCAGCTGATCATATTGGGCATGTAAGATTAAATTAAAGTTTTCTAATTGCGTTTAGGAACATACAAAATACTACAGCCTAAAGTGTATCAAATTAATTCTTCAGGCGTAGCCTAATTGGATGGAAATTGATTTATCATGTTTGGACCAAATGAGCCAGTAAGGCATGACTAGTACAGGCGAGGTAAGGAGAACAACGTCTGTGTCAGTAATGCTTAGAGAAAAGAGAATGTCTGGAAGAAATGAAGGGTGTTATGTTGAAAAGTCTCTCTGAAGAGGGAAGAAATGATACATTCAGAGTCTCCATTGTTCATACATACAAAGTGACTGAAAAGCCTTTAGTTATTTCTGAAAGTCCAGGAGATAGTTAGGTCAGCAAGGGAGGGAGAAAATTACTTTTTTAGGCTTTGTAAATATTACTGTTCTGTAAAAGGAGATTATCTGCTGATCAAGCCATTATACTAATGCATTGTCAAAATGGGGATAAAATTGCTCCTTTGTAAGAGTTGTGCAGAATCTTTAGACAGCCAGGCACTCAGGCCAGGCTGGAAGGCATCACAGGAAAGGGCAGGTTCTCTGTAGGAAAAAGCCTATTTTAGACTAGTTTCCATATCTTTTTAAGTTCTCTATAGACCTGATTAAACTCTGTAGCACTTGCCTATAGTAAAGGCACAGAAAGCTTTTGAATTTATCTCCACAATTCACCTTTTGCATAAGGAGAACATTCCCTCTCATTAACATACATTCAGCCTTATTCTGGCTGCCAGCCTGAGGAATGCACTGACTGGTGATCTGCAGGTGTGATGGCCCAAAAAGCTCTTGTGCCAGGGAAAAACGTGTGCTGGAGACTGTGGGTAAGTAACAGGGACCATCTGTGGGTTACCGGGGCAGAGCAAAGGTGGAGGCGTGGTGCTGCTGTTCTGTGCCTGCCTTGCACAGTCCCATGTCTGACTGAATGCTTTGGAGTGCGAGAAAGCACAAAGCACTGTGCTCTAACACCAACTGCATCGTGTTTTGCAGTTTACCACTGCGCTCAGAGGACAAGGGTGTCACAGCCAAAGCCTGCACCTGGGCTGTGGGAGCAGGGGGCTGGGGGCTTTGAGGGGACCCCTCCCTAGCTCAGACAGAGGCAGGGCAGAAGTGCTTGCAAATAACAGTTAACATTTGTGAATTCAGGACACAGCCTTTTTCATTCAGTATTTCCCTTTTTGGAGGCAAAGGAAATGTCAGCAATAATAGAAATGAGTGGTTCTGCTGTTATCCCCCTCCTAAGGGTTGGAATTACCTTCTGGGTGTATCTTCCCTCTGTCTCAACATCCACTTCTGAGGGACTGAATAATATTTTCCATTTATCCAAATACTGTATCAGAAAAGAGGATTTTCATACTGAAAAAACTGATTCAGATTGCCTATTGTACATTTTCAACAGATGCTTAATACTATTAATAATATGAGTAAAATTAAATTTACTTATCACAATGAGAGGAAGAAGAATGAAGTTTATTAAATCTCCCCACCAAAAGCACTGACTTACTGAAAATAACAAGTCTTCATTAAGAAGCTGATTTGCTCTAAGGAATTGCTTTGCTTGTGTAAAAGGGCCGATTGCTCTGGCTGTGAGCAGCACACGGAACGTCTCCTGGAGGAGAGCAGAGTTGTGCTTTCTTGAACTTTATCCACATAGGTTCTTGTTGTTCTGCTCTCCCCAGAGTGAAATGAAAGCTTTAAGCATCTGGACAATTTGGGATATAGACACCAGAACTGAGGGGAGATACTGCTGCCCCTCCCAGGGAAGGTCCAGCACTGACCTGTGTGGGCACACGGGGCAGCTCGTCCAAAAGCAAGTGAGGGGCTGAATGATTCAATGACTTTCTGTTTGCCCCCTTTCTGCTAAAGAGGACACAACACTTCCTGGGCAGATTATTCTCAGCATAGCTATTAAACAGCTGTGGAAAATTCACATACTCCCAAAATTGGCCCTGACCTTGCAGTTCAAGGTAGCGTACCTTGTGAACCTTATCAAGCAAATACCGTACAGCAAAGCAGAAAAAGGGCATGGATCAGCTTTACTTACATTTCTTGTTGGTTTTCCCCCTATCTGTGGGTTCCCAGAGGAAATTTAGGCAAAGCAAGTCTTGTCTACTGGCTTCACGGAGCACCAAAGCACGGTGTGAAGCAGGGTGCAGTAAGGGCCTGTGTGTCTCATGTGCAATGCCTTTACAGCACTTCTGCGTGACTGCTCTTTAAGCCTTGTTGTGAAGGTCATGGACATCCCAAACCATCCACAGTTGCACAAAGAAAAAAGTGGGATATTGCCCCTTTTAACTTTGTAGCCTACTGGCACTCTGCCTGAATGACATTTTTCCATCAGTAGGGAGAACCTGGCTGCTGAATGCAGCCAAATATGATGGGGAGCCTGTGGCACACAGCAGTGCTGGCAGCTGCAATGCAACAATGTACTCTCATAAAATTTCAGTGAGTAGATGTACACTTTCACACCCAATTTCTTTTTAGAAAATCATCTTCAACATTCAATCTTCATATTCTTTGTTCAAAGGAATACAGCCTTTAGCTATTTTTAAGACATGCATTTAAATTTTTTAGTCAGCGCTGTCAAACACACAATATCAATTGGTAATATTTGATTTATGTTCTAGATATATGTGGCCAGAGCCCAAACTGTGCCATGCCATGGCTTGGAAATGGGACATTCCCAGCCAAGCTGTGCTTTGTGTTTTTGCGGAAGGCAGTTATCAGTGCAACTTTGCAAGCTGAAGATGCACCACTGGCGTAACTGTGCAAAGCTTCACCAAAGCCACTGGATCTGCTGTGCTTTACATCAGTCGTGGATCATCCTCAGAGCCTTAAAATGTTCCTCTGAATGACTTTGAGCCCATTCTCTCCTCAAGTGAAGCCGGTCCAGAAGAGAAATTGAAAAGCAGAAGGAAAAGGCCAGAGACAGACACAGATCAGAGCAATCTGATGCTGTAAAAGTAAATCCCTGTGGAGGCTTCTGGGATTATTTAAAGGAGGTGGTAAATGACTCAGAATAAAAACATAACATAGTTCAGAATCACCAGCTGTGTTTTCCTTCCTGTGATCTGACAGTGCTTGTGTGCTGTGTCTGACAATGAAAACAGAGCAAAATTCTGCTGCTGGAGTTCAGGTTGACAGATTTCTGGGCAATGAGACACTCCTGAGAGAGAAGCTGTCCCTCGAACAAGGGAGAGACCTACCTGATCCCTCCTCAGCAGCCTGTTTTGGGGTCAGTGAGTCCCAGTCTCATGGATTCACTGACTTTGTAAGGAGACCCACGTAAATGCTGTTGTTATAAATACTTAGCAATAGCTGTTACAGATGTGACTAATACCTGTAACAAATGGTTACGTGCATAATGGGAGCTGACACTGTAAGGCGTTCATAAGCAGCCTGTGCCTCTGCTGTTCTCATAATAATCTGTGCAAATTGATTAGCTACTTGTCCAAACACCCTTTACCTAACCCTTTACAAGCTGTTCATAAATATATCTCTAACACAAACCACTCTCCCTCAGCTGCTTTTCTGGCCTTGGACACAGTGCAAGAGGAATCAAGTGCATTAATTCTTTGGAAGTCCAGCTACTGAGAACCACAATGCTGAGTTTGCATGTGGGTCCCACATGATTCAGTAAGGTTTCTGTGGGACCAGGAGCTGGCTGAATGTGCAACTGCCCCTGGTCCACATGCATCACCAGCACAGGGCTGCTCTGGCACAGAAAATAGGGCAGGATGTGCCCAGTAGCACAGGATTTCTCCCAGTAGCTTCCCATCACTTGCACTGTGCTGCAGGGGGATGTCTGTCTGCTGGCACTTTGGGATGTTTCACACAAGCCACGTTTGAAGCAGCAGGACTGGAAACCCAGGCATCTGCGAAGGAAAAGCCGCATGATGGGATGCCCTGACTCATCTGCCAATCCTCTTCGTGCAGAGACAGAGCACCGTGCCTGAACTGACAGCTCCCTCTCCCTCTTGTCCCCCTGACCCTGTTTCTAGGGCATCCCCTGGTCACCATCAGCCCCTTTGCCCAGCCCCTGGAGCAGCTTCAGCCGCGTTGGCCTCCCGCACGTCAGCTCTCCCTGCCCCAGCGCTGCCCTGCTGCAGCCCTCAGTGGCAGCTCCACGCCCAGAGCAGCACCAGAGCCAGGGCTAAGGGCATAGCTGAGCTCGGGCAAAGTGCAGCTGCAGTGCCCCATCCTCCCTCACAGGCGGACAGGCTTCGCTTCCCAGGCAGCTTCTGCAGAGACGGTGCCTTTGGCAGCTCCCTGTATTTCCCAGCTGTTTCACCTGTTCCAGGCGGAGCAGGAATGAGCTTGGAGCACAAGCATTTAGCACTGAAGGGAGCATACGCAGAGCTGTATCTTCCGCTGGTGAAAATCAGTCCAGCCCCACTGCTTCCTAGAGCTCCCGTCATTCACATCAGCTGAAAAGCTGTTCTGGAAGCTGCCCTGAAGGCTCTGGAAGGTGTGGTTTTTTCTCCTTTGCTTTGCTGAGACAGCTAAATGTCCCAGCTTTCCATTGGATGATGTTCATGGCTAGTAGGGAATAAATTCTAGTTACCACGAACCATGCAGGTATCATGACTGGAATTTTCCGAAGTGTGCAGCATGAATATGGTGACTGTATTATGAAAAAAGTACAAGGTGGGAGAAAAAGGAAGGGAAATTTTCATTATGAAGGATGCTATTGAAAAAAAACCCCAACAAACCCACACTTTAATTAGAAGAAAATTATCCACGAATTTTAGCCATCTCTAGAAATTGCTCCTTGCAAAACAGCATGAAGATTTCACTGACAAGTGATCTTCATCAATTCAGAGAAATTTTATCATTTCGAGTTTTTTAATAACTCTGCTGATGCAGGTGGCTCATGTAAAAACAGGCCATAACAAAGCTGTTTCAAAACCATTTGAAATAATTTCAAGAGGGATTACTGCAAAAAAATCACATCTATTACTCTCTGAAACTCTTTTTAAATACCTGTCCATATTTTCTGATGAGATGCTTCAAACATGTGAATAGAGTGGTCTCCATGATGTCAGTGGTAGATCTTGCCCATCAAGGATAATTCTGCCCCATTTATCTTTTCTCTCTTTTCCCGGGTCTCTCAGCCAGCCCAACACAGGTGTTGATCCCTCCTTTTTACTCTCAGGACTTAACTAAACAAACTAGGGTTGTCTTGACTCTTTGACATTTGTTTCCCCTATTGCAGGAATATCTACACAGTGGCAAACCATCTGAGATCAGGCAAGATTTATTGTTCCACTGATTCCTGGAACTGAAAATATTAATAATGTAAAATATTGATTTGAAAAAACAAACCTCTGAGTTGCTCAATGAGCCTCTCATCCAGGCACAATGCAAAGATGCCCATCCATATTCCATTTTCATATTTATTGGTAAGTGAAAAATCAGGCATGTCAAGCTGTTCAATTTCTAAAGTGAAGTACTTCTCTCCCTCAGATGCACATGAATAATTCTCATTAACCTTCAAGGGATTAATGCAGTTTCTTGCAAATGGCTGCAATATACAGTATTTAATATTTATGCTTTCCATATGGCTAGTGCTGTCATACATTCTTGTCAAACATGCTGCACAGTTAATGATATTTCAACTAAATGTGGTCCGGAAGACCTGGATGTTTGAGGGACACTTGTGCCCATCTCCATTTTTATGGATGCTATTTGAGCCTCATAAAAAAATTCCTAAAGAGATTAAATCAGCTGCTCTACCTAAACATAACGTTCAGCTGTGCTTAAAGCAAAGCTAAATGTGATGTTGTCAGATGACACCCAGAGCCAGGGAGCTCTGTAATATCCGTGCAGACCCCAGAGTGCCTGAGAGACAGTCACAGAATCATTGCAGAATGGTTTGGGGTGGAAGGGAATCTAAAACTCACCTCATTCCCACCCCCTGCCATGGGCAGGGGCACCTTCCACTAGGATCAGCTTGTCCAACCTGACCTTGAACAATTCCAGGGCTGGGGGGTAGGATGGAAGATGAGCTGGGAACAGTCTCCAGGTTGGAATATAGAACAACAGAGGGTAAAAGTAACCTGGCCAAGGCCCCAGCAAACCAGTGCCAGAGACTGGGAGAGAACAGTGGTGTGCCCTGTGCTGTGGCTAGACCCTGCTGACCACGGGACCCCTGGACCCTGTGCTGTGTCAGTCTCTGACTGGGTGCAATTGCCTGCTTGCCATGGGGCCGTGTTCCACCCATGGAATGAGTGGAAAGATTGCTTTTCACTCACACTGATCCCATGGGCTAAGGCTGTATCCCACATGTTAGATCAGACTGATCTAACCCAATACACTGTGTACCTATCAGCGATGAAGCAGTTTTAAACATTTTATTAGCATTTTTCCCCCTTAAGTTTGATACATTTTTAAAAATACAGACACAGATTTTATCTGAACAAGTTTCCTGGAAATATTCAAAATAAAGTAGGAACTTTATTGCAATCTTTCCATTCCAATTTTCCTGTAATCTACTGCACATTCCCTCATTTAGAGACATATCACTTCATTTTCATTCCCTTCTTTGCCACCCCTTACCTCAGAAATGAACATATTCAGAATTTCTATTCAATGTCAAAGCCAATGTCAAGATTTTCACAGTTGATTTTGAATAGCCTTGCACAGCTTTTCAGTGAAGAAACCAGACACAGTGGTTTGTGTTCACAGCCAGAAACACTGGCTATTTCTCTTATTTATATGTTCACACATTGCTGCATAAGGAGAGATGGTCACAGACTGCAGGCAGGAAACCTCCTGCTCCTGGGACCTCAGCCCAAACACTTCTGCCCAGTTCCCATGGAACAGTTCTACCCCAGAGCTCAGTCTGGTAAAGCCATCAAAAGAGAAAGCAAACAGTTTGCTACAGCTTCCTGTTTAATGGACTAAAAATCCTTTATCAATCAGAATCGTAAATATTTCTTCCAAAACTAAACCCTTACTTTCATGCCAAAGGGAAAGGACCTGTAAAATGTTGATGATGCTCGTGGTTTGGGGAGCAGGGTCATGGGTTGTGATGACAAATGACTGCACAGAGAGAGAGGACAACCTGCCAAGTGGTAAGTGCCAATTGTCATGACGAGGTTGTCATCACAAGTGAGGATGTGACCTGTTCTAGAATATCTAAACCATTCGTCTTTCAAGCCTAAATCAGAAGGAGTTAAACCAAATAGATTTGAATAGGCAAGAAGGTGAAGCAGTGCCTTGAGAGGCTGGGCTCTGGACTTGAATTGCCAATGCAGTTGGGATGCTGATAATTCCTGGCCCACTCACAGCATCTAGAGTGGGTTTTTTCTTAGTTATAATTATAGACACACTTACATTTTAGGGTCATCCAGTGCCAAGTGGGGTCATCACAACTCATTAAAGTAAAATTAGCCTCTACATCTTTGCCCTTCTTGCACCAAAAAAAAAATAGCTGCCTGTAATGGTACAGGATGTGGCCTGTGAGTGTGCCCATAATTAAAAGGTTGAGCTACTCTTGTAAACAAATTACCATGAACAAAGGGGTTTACAAATGCTGGCTAATTAGTTTGGATTCCCTAAAGCTTTTAGCTGTTTTTTAATTCAATAACACAGTGTAAATTCTCTAGCCTGGAAAGTCTAATAGGAATTGGCAGAAAACTAAATAATTGATATTGTCAGCGATTGCAGCCCTCCGATGTTATTGTCTGCCAGTAAGCAGGACTGCCGTTATTTCCTGAGAGGATAAAGAACTGGTTTTAATGAATTAACAATATAAATGATAGACAGCTGGTTTTCAGCAGCAGCTCAGGAGGCAACGTTTCAAGTTGAGGCTACAGGACCAGTGAAAAAAACCCTTCAGAGAGGGACTTGATGAGGCTTGCTCATCAAGCCTCATGCTGAGGGCCCAAATCCCTTTAGCTTTCTTCCCCACAGACACCCCAGTGAAACCTTCAGGCTCCTTTCCGAGGCTGGAGGGAACAGGAGCCAGCTGAGCACCTGAGAAGACGCTGGTGGGGAAGGGGAGGATGCCTCAACATGCACAAGATGCAGCTGCTGGGAGGGTGCTGGGGGAACAGGTTCAGCGGGGAGCAGGGAATGCCAACAAGCAGCCCAAGGTGTGGAATGTGTTCTGGCACTATGAAAGTCTTGTGGGTGCTTCCTGAGGAGATCCTACCAGTCACACAGTGTCTTGTGCCTGCTGGGCAAACTGGTTTGAGAAAGCAGTCTGGGCTGTCCCTCAGCAGCGTGATGGTCTCTAGCTTTTGACAATGGTTCTGCTGAGCTTCTCCTGGTCCAGGGGGTTTCTCCTGGGTTTTTGGTTTGTCTGGGTTGGTTTATACTTCTGTTAAAGCATAATTACCTAAGTCCCTGAGAGTGGAATTTGGTCACATTATAAGCTAATATGTGTTTTAATCCACTTTGCCCACCTCTATCCTCATTGTGCTTCATTGGAAACCAGCAATGTGTAGGGCCCTGTGCAGCCCATCTCCTGGTCTCCCAGCCTTTCTCAGTAGCAAAGTAACAAAATACAGTGGTGGGACAATGCTTGTGTCACTCACAGCTTTTTAAGTGTAGGGTTGTTTTTTTTTCTTGCAAAAGTGAAGCATTTAGTCTCTGAAGAAATGTTTTCTTGGTTCAGTTCTTGTCGGAACCAGCACACTGCCTGCGTGCTCTCTGTGATCAGCCCCACGATCTATTTTACCAGCACTTTATTTGACCAAGTTTGTCACCAAAGCAGGCTGTCTGCTTTGAGTAGGTGTAAAGACCCATTCTCAACCCACTCTTCACACCTCTCCCCAAACAAGATCTTAGAGCAGATTAGTCTGGTCTCCACCAAAAGCTATTGTTTGAAAGCTATCCGCTGGTAGCAGCTGGATCTTGACCTTGCTTCTCACGTAATGTGAAGGAAGCAATCAACTTTTAAGGAGGCAAGCTGTTACCAGCTCTTCCAAAAGAGGTCAGCGAGAGGGAGTATCAAGAAAAATCAGAGCAAACAGTGATATGGGCCACAGCTCAGCAGAGTTAATAGCAAGGGAGAATGTGGAGAGAGCTGAAGTGGGCTTGAAGCACCAGGGCCCAGTCCCAAACTGGTATAGACTAGTTTGTTGCAGCGTGGAACTGGAGGGTGATTGCTGCAACCACTCTGAAAGCTGAGGAAGCCACATGGGCAGACCCAGACAGTCACTGGATCCACACTCACACACGCCCCAGACAGGTCAGAGAAGAAGGATGGGAAGGGTCTCCTGTCTGGAGTTCAGTGAGGTTTACTGCAAACTCACACCAAAGGGGTTCAGGGCCACAGGCAACCCACGCCAAGGGGATCCAGGGACAAAGACTGGGATCCAATGCACTGTCTCAGGTTAAGTACAGGGTCAGGAGCCAATGGTCTGGGGACACAGGGGCGGTACAAGGGCAGGGCAAAGGGCAGTGACCTATAGAAACTGAGGCAAATTAACCTAGTGCTGCAGAGCACCATGGGGGAAGGTTTTTGTCTTACTCCAAGCAGTGAGGCATTCACGAAGCCTATGGCAGATTCTTCCAGGGCATTCCTCTAATAGGCTCAAGAGCTTTCACATTAGTTAGGCTTTGAGGGAGTGACCTGATCCTGTGTATAGTGCTTGTGGATCTATACTGGAGCAGCTTTGTCATGGCTAGCAACAATGGCAGAAAGAAAAGAGAACTCTTCTTCTTTTTTTTTTCTTTTTTTTTCCCCTATTTGTTGAAAAGGCATTAGTTTCCTCTGAAGAAAACTAAAATAGCTTCATACAAGGACTTGGCAGCCTGGAATATCTCTCAATAGCCAGTGTGAAGCCCAGCAGAAGAGCACCTCATTCTTTACAGAGCATAATGCACAGTAGTGCCACTCAGAGACCACATGAACAAAAGTAATGAGTTTCACAATTTTTTAAGGACACAAACCTTTCTGCTTTCATAACCATTTCCCTTCAGTACTCCCATATCATACATGGCCTGAGACCAGTCCTTCCCTCCTGCCCTTTCTCAGCTATAGTAGAAAGCTTTCCTTCATCCTTGGGAGAGGACACAACTCTTTGTCTCTGCTTCTTTCTCCCAACTATCCTGCTCTCCTGATTTTACCCACAGCTGCTTTTCTAGTGCAGGGCTGGGACGAGTAGGAAGAGAAGGAACAAATCCATGTAAGTTGCTCATCTTGCAGGTGATGGTATATTTTCTTTACCAGCCTTTTTCCTCCAAACCCCAAAAGAGTGATCAAACTAATGACTGCATTTTCTAGCAACAGGAGCACCTAAAATGCATTTAGATCCTTGCAGAATGCTGAAATCACTGCTTGTTACTGTTTATTGTTGCCAGTGCTGCTGCTCTGGAGGATGTGTGGTGTTGTCCAGGATGTGTGTGCAGGGAGATGACATCACACCGCCTCCTGCAAGGCACAGTTAGGTCAAAATAAATATCTTCAGGTGAGTTCAGTGAGTAGGTTTTTCATCTGAAGCTGGGAATGTTTGTGCTTCCAGCGCACAGTACTTGGGAGAAGGACAAGCTGGGGGTGGGAGTATTGGCATGACTTGGGTGTGCGTGGTTGATCAAAGAAGATTTAGAGCTGCCTGTGGGCAGAAAGCTGGGACAAACCTTGAGTGTTGGTAATGTTGAAACCCAACTCTTCTTAGGCCATCCCACTCCCCTCATCACCACAGCTCATGCTTTAATATAGAGCAGAGACAGTGTGGCACCTAGGCTAGATTTATGATGGAAATGGGGCATATTGTCATTCAGAATGAAGGCTCAAAAGCTGAATTCTGAAGGTTCTCTAACTGAAGAAAATAGTGCCTTCTCAACAATTAGGAAGCTCAGCTTACAGTCAGATGAGGTTTGCACAGAACACTGAGTTTTTGTTAATTCATGCAAAAGTACAGCTTTGGGGCCTGCAGGATACCCTCTGCTCCCATTGCAAGAATTCACCACACTCTGTGGAATTGCAGCCTAGTGGAACAGAGATTAAACTGAACTTCATTAATTCCGAAAACAAATACACCTTTTTTCTTTATCTTGACAAGCTGTAGATTTATTTCCCTTGTCTAGACTTAGGGGCTTTGGTTCCCCACCAGTGCTCCTGAGCGACCCCAAATGCTGAAGAACAAAAATACTTTCTCCACCACAGGACAGAGGATGTTTGTTTCAGACTTTTAGTGACTCGAGCTGTTCGTGCTCTCATCCAAATCATCTGGGAAAAATGCAGTTCTGATTCAGATTCTCATCTTGGAGTCAGTCGTGTATTCAGTGGAACTGTGTGAGTTCCTGCAGATGCGAGTCTGCCCAGGCTGTCTGGGTCCTATGGCTTTCCCAGCTCATTCTGAGGTGTCCTTGTGCCCCTGAAATCTGTCTAGCCTGAAATGGGCATTACTAGTTCCAAATGCCACTGGATGCAACTCACAGCTTCTCACAGAAGTAAAGTTCTCTGGGTACAGCAGCATGAAAATGTATGGTGTAAGCAGGAGTGTTACTGAACACTTATTATTTAACAGTCTTGTGGAATGGAATCCTGTCTTACAGAACCTGGCACTTCTTCTGTGGACAAATGCTTTTATTTTTCTCCTCCCTTGCTCACCCCACAGTACTGTTCTGAGCTTTCTCGGTTTCCAGGGTTTGTGCACGTAACTGCTCCAAAGGAGGCTGAAATGATTCAGCCTCGGTCAAAGGACTCTGTCTCTGGGGCTGCAGTGCCTTCCCTTCCCTACGGCAAGCTTCTCCCACACCCTGCTGGCCAGCACGGGTGGATTAGCAGATGCTGCAGGCCAGAGCTCCACAGGGCAGGCAGGCTGCACGCTCCCCAAAGACCTGGTTACATTGCCAGGTGACCAGAGCTAATACTGGTGTGGCTCTGCAGGGCAGGGGATGGCTCAGGAGGTGTAGACAGCACAGGAAACAGCAGCACTGGCCTGTCAGCCTGTCCCCATGGGTTTAGACTGCAGGGATGACTTAATGGGTTTTCTTAGATGTATTAGCCAAGCAGGATGGTCTTTCTGCTTGCTTTTATGAAGACACAAATTGAATCTACAGGCAAGTATACAAAATGTTTAGGCGAAACAGTGGCTGGAGTTTAATATCCATTTGCTGCTCCCAAAGAATAATGTTCAGCTGTGTGGCAGTGACATTTAAAGGGTCCTCAGTCAGTGTGTGCCCATCCGTCCAGTGTCTGGGTCACTGAGCTGACAGCCTGAACAGACACAGCAGTGTGCTCCCCATTTTACAGAATGTGAACTGGAGTTCACTGATATCTAATCTCCTGCCAAAGGTTATGCAGAGAGATTGTCTCAGGACCAGAACTGAACGCAGGCCTTGGATTCCCCAAGCTGTGCATTAAACAGAATGGACATATGGTTCAGAAGGTGGATCTAATGACATGGCAGGATGCAGCCTCCCAGGCTTAGGCAGCACTGAACAGAGTGAGAGAAGTGCTTGTGAGAGTGGAGGGCACCCAGCAGACCCCTGGTAACAGCCAGGCTGCCAGATCAGTAGTTCTGGTCCTTGCACAGTTGTCTTGGAGATTTTTCGTGAGAAAATAGAGCAGAAATCAGCCTGGCTCAAACCAATCCTTCTAGCAGCATTCCCACTGCTCCTGAGATTATATTACTTTTATGGGTGCACTGGTGTGCTTTCAGCTAAGAAAGACTACAGCTCACAACTTAAATGTCTCTTCAGACACATGATTGGCATTCCTGTGTATTGAGTTGCAGGCAAAATACTGCTGCTGCAGTGAGTCTGTGACTCAAAACAGCCCACCCAGGCATGGGAAGGGGATTTGGCAAGGGCTGGCATTTTGGGGAGAATCCACCTCCTGGCAGCCCTCCAAACAGCAGCACTCTGAACTGTCTGGAGGCAGCAAGACCGGGTATCTGCCCATGCTGGGGTCTCCAAAAACACCCTTCGGAAACTTCTGGGTCAGAATGGATGTGGCTGGGCCAGTGGAAGGTGACCCTGCCCATGGGAGGAACCAGATGAGCTTTAATGTCCATTCCCACCCAAAGCAGTCTGAGATTCTGTGATATTTCCTTACAAGCTGAGCAATCTGCTGCCACACTGATACCCAGCACTGAGAGTGAGGGGTGGGGTGGCTGATGGGGCAGCATCTGCCTGCTGGAAAAGGAGATTCTGGGATTAGATCCCATCTCTTCAGCCTCTTCCATGACCTGCAGGGTCCTTGCATTTGGAGAAGGGACACTGGTGAGGGGCAGGGCATACTGGGAGTGTGAGCAGTGCAGGTGTGGAGGCAGCAGTAAGGGCTAGTTGGGATAAGGGGTGCAGATGCATATATCATACAGGAGAGAGGACAGAGTGTAGGAGGATGCAAGGAAGCCTGCAAGGGGCTCTGCTGCTCCAGGCAGCAGCTCCACAGGCCAAAGCTGCTGCCACTGTCATACCAAACTGCCTTAGGGACCAAATCTGGCCAGTCCCCCTCCATTCATCATGGGGAATCACATCTTATTCCAAAAGACATTTCAGGCTGCTTTCTCTTGACATTTATTTCTTTCAAATGAAATGGGCAGGGAGGAGCCAGAGTCCTTTGTTATAATTCATGCAACTCCCTTGAGTCTTGCTCATGCCAGACATATGAATTTACAAGTTATTTGATAAATTGAGTAATCTTTTCTTTTAGGAAGCAATTTCTGACAGATTTTGATGTGTGGTATCATCTGGAGACTTGTTAAGATTTTATTGTTCTCAAGGAAATAGAGATTTTAGTTGTTGTCTCTTTTTGAAATTTGGGCTTATTGCTTTGCCCAGGAACTCGGACTCCAAACCAAAATTAATTTTCAGTAATAGTTGTGTGCAAAAAAGGAAGAAAGTTTTGTGTATCAATGGATTCAGACTGAGGTCTGAATTTGGTAGGTCAATTTGCATGCTGAAGGGAAACTAATTAATAAAAATGAGACATCAGATTTTCTTACCAATAATTTTCTGAGTTCTTGTGTGCTTTTTTTGAGGCATTAAAGAACTACAGTATTCCTCCAAATGAACACTTTGTGTTACCAAAATTGCAATTTTCATGCTGTTTTTTTTTTTTTTTTCACCCGAAGATAAAAAAGAAATGTGTGGGGTTGTTGTCGTGCTTACATTTTTTATTTTGGAGGGTCAAACTAAAAACTCCCTCTCTAGTATGGAAAAGTGCCCTCTTGGCTTTGAAAGTGCTTGTTGTGGTGCCTCAGCAGGCAGGGGTGAGAGCCCTTGCTCTCTCAAGTTGTGGGGGTTCATTGTTTCAGCTCCAGAGGTGACTGATGTGTCAGCAAGGATGATGGCTATCATGAATATGCATAGCGAGAGATGTAGCTGCTCCAAGCAGCTCAAAGTCAAAATGCTAGCCAGGCTTAAATAAAAATAAAACAACCCTCCCCACCCTCCTCCTCCCAAAAAAAATACAATTGAACAGCTCCTTCTGCTCGTGCTCTTGGGAAAGGAGGCACAGAGAGGTAGCAGAGCTTGCATCCATTAGAGGCCGAGGCATCCAGGTGGGGTGGGAGCTCCCTGTGTGTGGAGGTCACCACCCGCATCCTGCAAATGCCACTGCAAGGGGATTGCCTCTGTTTGGATTCATTTGGACTTGGATGTGCAGCTTCCATCCTGGGATTGCTTGGCTGCTTTATACACGAGGTGTTCCATGGCTGTGCAGAGCAACCTCCCCAAGTGGGAGATGCTTCCCTGCTCCCCAACCACCAGCAGCTGTGGGGCTCTGCAGGAAGGGGTTTCCTGAGGAATTCTGCCATGTGAGATCCCGTCTGGCACTGTCCTGGGAGGGAAGCACTGATGTTGGCATCTGTCAACCCACTGGGAAGACTGGTGTCAGCTTCGTGTTCAGGGGACAAACTGAAGAGCCTCTGGGGTGTGGGCTGGCAACCATGGAGGAGACAGCTCCATTCTCTGCCATGAAAAACCCATTTTCAGTCCAATTACCCAGAAAATGTGGGTTTAAAAGGCAGTTTCTCTGTGGGGAAAAAGCTAAGAAATTGAGTGAGTGGAAAATTCCTCTGGAAATCTAATGTGAGGCAAATTCCCACAGAGATATGAAGTTATTTTTGTAAAGAAATGGGTTGATTGTTTTTTCCTGTGGATTTTTCCAAGAGACTCTGCCTGTGTTCTGGAGAACTATTGTATCTCCCAGTGAGCTTTATCAGAAAGGACATGAGAAGCAGTCATAATGAGAATTAATAAGCTTCTGCTGATTAGTAAGGAATGCTCTGGACTTGTTGAATACGGTGGAATTAGTAAAAAGTTAATCCATCAAATCTGAGGCCAGCACCAGTAACAGGCTCTTCCAGATGGGGACACATAAAGATGATGAATAATTTGCTGAAGGCTACTGAAAAGTTAAGAGCAGAGCTGGGATTCTCCTGTATGAGAACCTTCAAATGTACATCCATTCTTCTTCAGAGAACCTTCAAAATACATCCATTTGCTGTAGAACAGGAATAATTCCTTGGATCTCTCCTGGAACTATGCCATGGAGAAAGAAGGGCTCCAAACTATATTCTGTACCCACATCCTCCGTGCTCTGAGCTTGCCGGTGCTCTGTGTGCTTGAGATGCAGCTTTTCTTCAGCAGGACAGCCTTGTTTGGAGTGGCCGGCTCTCTGGGAGGGGCGAGCTGTGCCAGGGGATGCCACAGCAGCAGAGATCAGCCCCTGAGAGCTGCTGTCTCCTGGGCATTCCTCCAGCACATCACAGGGCTCTGGAGGTGTCAGTGTACAGCTGGCTGTATTGGCAAGTCTGGATGAGCCCTTCAAGCACGTGTGTTATTCCCAGGTATTTCAGAGCTCCACTACAGCTGATTTCCAAGGGCTTTAGGAACTCCAGTGCCTTTTGAGAATAGGAGACTCTGTCTCCCTTTCCTCGTATGTGAAATGGAAGTAGGAACACTTCATCACACTCCTGTGTGAAGATTGCATTGAAGACATCAAATGCTACAGAAATAAAGGACCATAAATAACAATTTTGCCTTCTTGCGACAGCCACCATCGGGTACCACCAGCAGCAATTTGCTCTGTGTTCCAGCCATCCCCATCCAGGGGTTTCTGGTTTACTTCAGTTTTTAGCAATAATTATTTGGTCAGTTTTACCTGTTTGGCATTTTGTGGGTGTTTGATGGGAGACACAGAGGACTTTTACTCCCCTTTTGGTGTGAGCTTATGGGTAAGCCATGCTTGATCAGTGCAGCATCCCTGGGCACACTCTCCTGCCCTTTAACCAAAGCCAAAACCTCGTGTCACTCCACACTGCTACTGTGCTCACATGTTGTCTTAGCAAGCAACAGCAGCAAAACTTTTCATTTCTTGTATTTGCTGCTCTGTTCTTTGTGAAGAATATCAGGTGTCCTTTGGCTAGGCTGGATCTGAGGCAGCATCAGACTGGATATGAGCCAGGAGTCAGAGGACTGCATGCAAAACAAATATAATATAATGACAGGATCAAACAAGAGGACAGCAAGTTAGAGAAAACAGCAAGTTAGAACCATGAAAAGTGCAGGAGGAGTCAGAGCAGTGTCCGTGGTTGGAGAGCTTTGGTTTCCTTGCAGAGGATTCATGGATGTTCCAGCTCGTGTTTACAGTAATAACCTGAGCAATTGCAGGACTGTGAAGAGGGGTTTGGGGAATTCCTGCCTGTAACCACAGCAAGAACTCCACTCTCTGAGCTGATGGAGAAAACCCTGGCCGAGGGTTGCAGCTGGAGACAGGCAGGTATCTCTGTGCTTCTGACTGAAGGTGTAGCACTGGCACTGCCTGGCATACCAGGATAGCAGCAATTAAGCACTAAAGAGCATCTAATAAGAGATACAAAACCCTCTTTGTCCCTGGGCAACTCTGCTCTAGGCACCTGCTTGATATCAAAGAAGGCTTCCAAAAATGGAAGCTAGCAAAAGAGGCGGAAAGCAGAAAGAAAAGAAGCATTATTGTTAAAGCTGACATTAATTTGCATTCTCAATTCAGTCTCACAAATGGCTCTTGGGGGTAATGAGTTACCTGAATCAAACCCTATTGAGGATAGAAATTGTTTTTAATTATAATGTATAATAGCCTGAATGGCTTTGAGAAGGTGCCCTTTTGCTTTGTGTCTGCTGGAAGCAAAGCAGAATTCCTGGTGGCATCTTTCTAAATAATGTGATTTGCAGTAATGATGTGAGGCTGTAGGGAGGTTCCTTTCATTCATGAGCAGTAGCCATCAGTCTTAATTTGATAATGCCTCACCTCCACCCCTCTTCTCCCCACCCCTACTTTTCTATGGAGGAGATTCTCCATGACACTCAAAGCAGCTAATGGTATTTAACACCTTTGCAAAGGAGATGTAACCAGAGAGACAGCGAATGAGCCAGGTTTAGCATCAATGGTAAAGATTGTGACCCTTTGAAGATGTTCCTAAATTGAACACATAATTGGCCTTTTGTCAGAGAAGGGCCAGCTGTGCCTCTTCAGAGGGGGGATGGAGGTTCTCTGATTCCCTGGGAAAGAGGCATGAAAATGCAAGGAAATCAATGTTTCACCACCAGGGAAGCAATGACATCCAAATCTTCACAGGATACTTGAGCTTTCTGGAGAAAATGTAGTCCTTAAGTATGGAGGGGCCTCTTGTGGCCCTGGGAGTGAGGGTCACAGGGACCATGTGCCACCAACACACAACTGAACCAACTCAGCACAGCCACACGTTCCTGTGCAGAAAGGTTTGAGGAACAGAATTGACTCAGAGAAAGGGAAACTACCAAGGACAACTTTCTAATGAAACAATGGCAGTTAGTTCATTTCTGCTGTCTTTTCTTCCCAAAGTCTGGCAGATGTGCAGGGAGACTCCCATACTCCAAGGTGCTCCCTCTTCCAGGGAGACTGAACACTTGGGAGCATTTCTGCTCCTGAAGATCTGTGTCTGGTGCCCTTAGAGATGTGCTGGCAGATCCTGCCGGGTTCCCAGCTGGTGTTTAAGAGGGTTCAGGTCTCAGTGGGGTCAGTGTCATGTCTGACAAACCTGACAGTAGAGTTGCACATTCAGGACCTCAAATCTCACCTTTTGTATGGTTTATGATGTCCCCTCACTCTGACCCCACCAGGTCTGTACTTTGTTCCCAAAACCATTTCTGACCAAGTGCTAATGAAATGAATTTCCAGTCTAAGCAGTTGCACTGGTGTTTGGGAGTCACATTTCCCCTGTCCCCAAAGAGGGACCTGTGGAAAGGATTGGGGTTCCTAGCACAGAGAAATGGAGCTGCAGTGCTGGGATAATGGTGGAGAGGAGTTCCCTCCATGCACAGTATCAGAGCATTTTGTGGTCTTGCATAACCTCATGCAGTAAGTGAAACATTTCATCGAGTTATTTTAATCCATTAGCAATAGATTTCAGGAAAATACCAGCAATGTATGTAACGTGCACCCAGGAGAAACAACAAATGGTTAGTTAGAGAATTTAGATTTTAATTAAGTAGATAACGTATGCTTGCATTTAGTCTTATAAATGAAAATGTATTCACTGTAGAGTAGCTGGGTTCTACTAGATTTCCCTGAACATAAAGAGAAGGGCTGATTATTACTGATTACTGAACTATTAAGGGTTTGTACCTTGGGCTGCTTGATTGTAGCTCTGTTTGCTTCTGTTGCTAAAAGGGTCTTGTCTGCTACCCAGATAACATGTGAAATAGGCAGCGTTTGGACTCAATGTGAAAATTAATTCTAGGTTACAAACCTCAGCAAATGATCCAAATAATAGTGCTGGTTGCTTCTCTCTGGCCGTAACAGCAGGTTTCCATGGCTCATGGAAGCTGGTGGTAGGGATGCTGAACATCACTCCCACTCACAAGGGGCGAGGTGAATGTGCTGCTAAAAGAAGGGGTCACTGAGAAAAGAGCTCTTGGAAATGAAGAGCAGATCAGAGCTTGCCCAGGGTAATTCCCATGCTCTGTGACATCTCTTTTGCATGGGAACATCAAGAGATTACAAGACATGCAATGCAGTTAAGAAAGTGTTTTATCTCTGGAGGTCTTGTGAATGTTAATTAGATAAAGCCAGAGATGATTTAGGAGGTAACCAAACATGAACAGTAATTTAGCAGTAGGGAGACTGAGGCACAGGGTTGTTAAGTGATTTACCTTTGAGGAAAGCTATGGGAGATCCCAGCCTGGGATGGAAATCTCCCACCTCCAGCAACTACCTCTTCCTCCTTGGTGCTCTATTTATCAATGCTCTTGTATTTGCAGCATGCCATGGAATGCTGCTGTTCTCCCTACTTCTAAAGCCAATGCTGAAGCATTACATAAAATACAAGATTTCAGGGGCTTCTGTAATGCACAGGACCCAGGTTTCAGAGCTGTCCCAGGCACCTTCTCACTGCACAGCAGCACAAAGCCAGAGGCTCTGCTTCACACCTGAAGTGATCTCTTTTGATGGGTAATTGCCTGGGGAAAGAGTCTGCCCAGAAGGAAGTACAGCCAGATGTACATCCAGCTTTCCAGGTGGAAAAAAGACATTTTGGGCTCTATCAGATGGAAACAAGCTGGGATAGCTTCCCATTGCCCTGATTTACTGAAGACCAGACAGTGGCTGCTGGCCTCAGTGGAAAGGGAAGGAAAATATACCTGAAACCTCACTTTCTTGTCTTGGGTCTAGTTTGGCACTGTTTGCCACACCACAGCCTCTAGACCAACATTCTGCGTTTACCACACACATTTTTGGCCTTTCTTGAGCTCTTGTCATTTATCCCCATAATCTTAAAATGCCTCCCAGCATTTGGAGGCCTGTCTTGGCTGTGCTTCCTGAAGCACCCAAGGAGGAAATCAATTCCAGCCGTCACCGTGAAGGATGTAATTACCCCATAAAATGCTTCTCTCAAGCTGTTATCTCCAGCACAGATGAGAGAATTGCCCTGCTAGGAAAGCTTATTCAGGTTAGTTTGATGGTAAAATCTGAAGGAACTGACCATGGAAAAGTAGAGAGTCCAGGACTTCCTGCATTCGTGGTCCTGGCAATATGTCTGAATAGCTGGAAGAAGGACATTTTAACAATTTCAATTAATGGAAGAGAAGGCTACCTAAACTGCCTTTGTTTCTGGTGGAACTCTGCTTAATTATGCTTTGTTGGAGTTACCTTTGGACAACAGTGATCTGTTTGGGGCTATGGGTTTTGATAAGGGCTTTGGGAGAGCTGGGGCTGCTCTCTTGCCCTGTTTCAGATTTAGTGTGTGTCTCTAAAATGCCTGCAGCCCACCTCTCGGGAACGATCAAGGCTGCAATTCACAGAGCTGAATTTGACTTATTTTTTGGCACCTATAAAGCTGGAGATAGACAACTCCACATACCCAAGAGTAAAGGAGCAGGTCTAATCTGACAGGCGTTCCTTAGGCTCGTGCATCCTAAGATGAAGACTTCTATAGAACATGAATACCTATGAGATGCATTGGAAACACTTTTGCCTTCTGTCATGTCTACTGGCTGAGTGTGTAGGTGAAAGAAAAGCTGACCCTTCCTGGGCTCCTCATTCAGGATGTGTCACCTTGTCTTGCATTTGTGCCTCATGGCAGCAGGAATTGGGGGAATTTTTTTCCTTTGTGCATTTAGGACAGTGGAGAGTAACTGAAATTTCAAAAGGCTGATAGTCCTGGGAGGGGGTGCCTTTCATGAGGAGTGCAGGACAAATGCAGTGTCTGAGGCTCTGGCTGTGGCTGAGCAGAGAACAAAGCCTCTGCTGCTGATACTGCGTGGCTGCACCGGGCACCAGCCCTTGGTAAAGAGATACGATGCCTCAGTTATCATGATGTCAAGAGGTATGATTCCTCAAATGGACAAACCCACAGTGGAGTCCTCCCAGTTCCTTCTGAAGGCAGCATTACTGGGGCTGCACCGCTCTGTGGCTGCCAGGGCTTCTAGGGCTGCCAGGCCCTTTGCAAGGGGAGGCTGCCATAAGAATCCATGAGCAAGTTTGCAGCCACTCAACCTAACAGTAATGGGATGCATTATTTGGGATTTTAGCTTCTCATAACAGTGAAACCTTCCTTCTACCCTTCTCATTCCTTTAATGCTGGCCCATGTGTCCAATCCAGTTAAATAAACCAGGAAATAACCATTAATGTCAAAGTTCCATAATTAAGTGCTGACTGAATCATCGCTCAGGCTTGCAACACTGTACTGTAATTTTTAAAGAATATCCAAGTTGACATTAGACTTTTTAAACAGATTAATTAGTCACATTTCATTTTAAGTAGCGCTGACTTAATAGGTACTGCAAATGTACGGTATGTATTTACTTAAAGCCATTATAACATAATATTTACAGGATATTAACATGTATTAATTACTGTATAATGAACCTCAAGACTACAATATTGCCATTCTTGCATGGCTGTAAAAGTTTTATCATCTTGTGAGGGGGAGGGAAAATAAAATAAATTGCATGCACATTGAAAGCTTATTTTTCAGAGGAAATGTGCAAGTTACAAGAAAATGTAAAACAGGGGACCCAGTAAATCACAAGCAGCTAACAAACGCTCCAATACATGCTATAATGTTTTTATGAGCCTGTTTTACAACCCATTCATTACGCTGTCTGTCCTTCTGAAAGCTGGTTATTAGACTGACTGTGCAAAGTAACACATGAATATCTGTGCAACTAGCCATGAAATCACAACTAAGCTGATCACTTTTATTTTACCTAGTTTGTCCTGGAAGATATCCTAAAGCATTTTCCCCTCACGCTGTAATTCCCCAGCACACAGCAACAAGAGAGGTCACGCTGAGGAGTGGTGTGGGGCTGGTGCAGAGGTGTGTTCCTGGGGACAGCGTGTGCCCTGCTCAGCCTCCTCTTCCTGGGGACAGATCCTTCTGGCTGCTGGAGCAGGGATGAACCACAGCTGTGTATTGCTCAGGTCCCTTAGGCCTTTTCCCACGCTTTGGAGACGTCCAGCACGGTTCCATGCCACTGGCTGGAGCGAGGAAGGGTTCCTGTGGGTCACTCCTGCAGAGAGTTGCAGGCTGCCAGGTGACTCCATGTGCCTCCCCTTCCATGTGGGATTCGCCTGCCGGAAACAAGGAGGGCAATAATGCTTGAGGCAAGGGGTCACCAAAGTTTGTCAGCTGACAGAGGGAGAGTATTTGCTGTGTGCTGCCAGTCAGCTGTCTGGGGGAGGCTGCAGGTTGGGCTGTCTGTCAGGGGGTTAAAGGTGTACTTAAACTCGATGCTGGAGGAAGTGAATGCTCAAGGACCCCTCTACCTCCTCCTTTTTCATTATGTGTGTGATGTGCAAAATAATGGAAGGAGATAACCCTGGAGGCGCCGCTGCCGACCCTGCAGGCTCCTGTGAAGGGAGCACACCACATGCCAGGAGAGGCACAAAGGGAGAGCCCTGGCAAGTGGCAGCCAGGCAGCGCTGGCATTCTGTAATTTCCCTTCCACTGCCACATTACAAACGGCTTCATATTCAAATGGCTGCCTGTCTATGATTGTCCAATTATTCACTGCATTCTTTCTTTGATGGCACAGATGTTCTCAATTTCTTGGAGTAGAGGGTTTTTTCATCTAAAAAGTCGTTCTGCCTCAGAAATGCAAAATTCTCCACAGTTCACCAGGTTCTTTGATGGGTTTGCATAATTGGCCTTCAATTTGCCTATTGTTTTGTAATAGAAAGCCTATGTTTAATTTCATTTTTGTAAACCTGTAGAAAAAGCAGAACATTCTGCCATTTATGTCATTCTCCTCATTAGGATCCGAGCGGATTGTGAGCATTTAGACTTGATTATAAGGCACAGATTGTGCTGAAAGGAACACATGCTTTCCTCTTCCATTGTTTTACACACTTCAGGAGGCTGATCCAGCAAGATGTTAAACATGTTCAACTCTCTTCATACCTCTGTGAGAGGTGTTTTTCTCCTGGCAAGGCCAGGCTGATTTCTTTGGGTGTGCTGGCATGCCAGGTAGGGCAGCCTTGGTCTGTTGCAAACAGGAATTGTTCAAATTGTGGATATGGGAGACTGGACAGTTTCCTGGGAAAGGACATTTTGATGTCTGTTCTGAGTGATGGCAGCAAGCTGCCCTTGCAACAAGGGGGTACCACACTTTCCTAGGGCCTGTTTCCTCTTGTGTACTGGATGTAGCTATAAAAATACCTGTTGTTAAACAGCATTCATGAACTAACTTGGACTTCTCATTTATATAATTCTTTGATGCTCATTTATATCTTATTCTTACATGGCAAGGTAAGGTAGAGATACCTGTGTGATACAAACATTGAAAAAAGCCTCAGAAGAGAGACATTTCTGAAACTTCATAGGAAGAACAACAACAAAACTCCTGCAAAACCCTACACCAGCTAATGGCAGCTCTGGAGTGAGGGGGAACTTAGTAGATTGGGTCCTGGGAAATAAAAAAAGAAATTGTAAAATATTAGAGGCTTGCAAGGATAATTCAAAAGAGATAAAGGGATGACCCGGTGAATTAAAACCTCACAGCAATCCTACATAAAAGGACTGGGTTAGAGCCCCAGTAACAATGGAGGGTCCAGTGTTACTGGTTACTCCAGGACATGGCCAGGTGTGTTCATACCCTTCCCTGTTCTAGAGAAATGCCCTAAGCTTGGTTTTCCCTGAGACATTCAGCACAGTGTCTTTCAAAGTTACTGGAGTAGCTACTGGTGTCTCTCTGGCACAGGCAGAAGTGCAGGGACACTGTGGAAAGGACCTTCCACCTACCACTGACAGCAGTAGAGCCTTGCTGCAGTGTCATGTGCTGCTCAGCACGGTGCCTTAATACTCCTAAGAGGCTCATGGCAGTGTCCCAAAACAGCTTTAGAGAGGCTTAGCGCTTCCTGAGGTTACAGAACAGTCAAGTGTGGCTCTTTCCTTGCACAGCAAAGGGAGAGCCTGGCAGAGGCTGAGAAAAACCTACTGCAGGTGAATGCTGGCAGAAAAATAATCAGGTTCATCCTGTACTGGCTAGATTGGAGAGTGCTGGGACTGGCAATGGGAATGAGTCCATCCCACCATGGACGTGGATCAGCCTGTACTGATAGGCAGTGTGTGGGTCCTGGAGGGACCTTCCCTGCTGCTGCTAGTCTGTATTCCTGATCCAGGAGAGACTGTCTCTTCAACTCCTTTATGTGCTAGATAAAAATGACATTGTAATTTGCATGAAGGGAACCTGTTTTCTGTCACAGTGTGTCTGGAAGGAACCAAAAGGGACCTCCCCACTTCCCCAAAAGGGAAGTGGCATGTAATGCCAATATTTTGGAGGTCTCTACATTTGTCTCCAGCCTGTTCTCAGTATCAGATGAACTGATGCCTCAGAAACAACCCTTGTACTATCTGTCTTAGAAGGCAGTCAGGAAACAGATTTACCAAGCATGTTCTCTGAGAAGATAACAAATACCTCTATTCAACAATACATCAAACGAGTGTGTTCTGAGACCGGGAGACACAGATGCTATCAAAATCTCTACATCAAAGCCCAGAAGATTCCCTTCTCAGCACTGGGATTTCCAGTCAAAGTCACAATGGACTGGCAAATACTTTGTGTTAGACCTTGGGGACACTGCCCAGAGACAGAGCTGAAAGGCAGGAGAACCATCTAATGGGTCAGAAAGATGAGCTCACTGACAACACACATTTCTTTTAGGCTATTATCAGTATCAAAGCCCCTTACTTCTTTTGTGATGGTTTTAGATGGTTTTAGAAGAGAGATGTCACTGCTTTTTTTCACTTCCTTCCATCATTAAATAAGAAATGTCTCTTCCAGACCCATCTCCTGTTAGGAGAGGAAATTTGGTATTTCCCAACCTTTGTCTCAATGGATAGTTCTGTTGGTCAGCTCACAGAAATTACAGTGTTGTCTTTGTAAAACACTAGGTTGGGATCCCTCTCCCCCCATTATTATCCTCTTCCAGGTTTTCAGGGAGCTGGACAGAGCAGAGGAGGAGAGGGCTGGAATCAGTCCTTACTTCAGACACTGAAATCTGCATTTTGGCTCTGTTTCCACTGTGTCACTCTCTTGTGCTGCCTCTTCCTTCACAGCTGCCTTTGCTCTCTATACAGCAGCTTGTGAGCACTGGGGATGGGAACTGCCATCCCACCCTGGTGTGAATGAGCTGCTTCCTGCTCTGTCTCTGAAGAAGAAAGGGCTACAGCTTCCTCAGCAAAACTTCAGCTGCTGTTGTTGGTTGCCAAACTCAGAAAACTCAGGGTTTGATTTTCTGTGAGGCCTGTGTTAGATGGGAGGTTTGCTCTGAGCAGTGGGAAGTGCTGGCTCAGAGTCCTGGTACAGCCCAGCCTGAACATCTGGATTGAGCAGATGTCCTCAGAAGGCAAAAGTGGCCACAGGCCTGTCCATCCATGGAGAAGTCAGTGTTTGCCCTGGAAGGCAAGTGCCCAGAAAGCACCATTTCTGGAAAGCACCATTTCTAGAAAACAGATCTCATGCTTTAAATTTTACAGCTGCTTCTCACTCCTCACTAAAACCTTGTCGTCCAATATTGGAAATGCAGAGAGTGAACTTCATGTTATCTGCAGGGAGAGGAAGCCCTGCTCATGCCACCCTGGGGCTTTGCCAGGGCAGGAGGGACAGAGCTGGGCTGCTGCCCTGTGATGTCCCATCCCTTGGCTGTGGCACAGCTCCACATCCCCTCTCCCAGGGCAGGGCCCTGCCCTTTTCCATGCAGCACATCCAGCCCCTGGAAGCATCAGGAGCCTCTGGAGGGCAAAGGCCCTGCTCTGCAGAGGTTCCTGCTGTCAGGGCTGTGTTGGGGCAGTGGAGGAGCAGGACTGGAGAGAGCCTCTTCCCCCGAGTTCTCAGACACAACCGCTCTGCTCACTGCTGGAAGATTTTAGAATCCCCTGCCACATTGTGGAGAGGTTTTACTCAATAGACTAGAGTTTGTCATTAGTTGTGACAGCTTAAATTTTCCTTCCCAACTGCAAAGCCAGTAACAAAGCAGGTTGGGGCCTGGATTACACTTAGAGTAACTTCCACTAAATGTTCATGTCCCCAAGGGTAGGAAGATGACAGCGATTTTCCATCTGATGAAAATATTCAGCACCAGTCTGAAAAATGTCAACTGTAATTAAATTTTGTTATATTTTCAAGGGTAATACAGCTTATTCTCTTGTTGACAATTGCTGCTTCAAGCTTCTAAGCTTAACTGAATAGGAATAGTTTGTCTTTAAATGGCAAGTTTCCCCTTTTCTTAGCCACTGATTTGTGGCTATGTTTAGGAATGGCACTGTTTTAATTGCATNCCCCCAGTGTTTTTCTAGGCCCCTTTAATAACCAGTATTTACCAAAAATTCTGAGAGCTCAGGGAAAAAAAAATCTATTCACTCTATTATTCTTGTAGCAGACACAACCCAAAAGCCTCTTTCTGTGACAGAGTCAATAATTGTTTAATCCATGTAAAACAAGCTGCTGTCCACAGTCACTCCATTGAGAAAACAGCAGGCTCTGTTCTCTGGCCACCAAAGACAACACAGACCTGCTGGGTGCGTGGTCACAGCTCAGCGAGCGTCGCGTGACGCCGCGCGAGGGGGATGCGGCCCTGCTGGGTGCCAGCAGCTCACACTGTCAGGGGCTGACACAGCCACCGAGGCTTGATCTGAGCCACTAATCCGTCAGAAAGAAACAAGAGGAACATGCTGGATTGAACATTCGGGAGCGTTTGTTTTGGGTGGCCGGGGAGATGCGACTGCTAGAGGTATGATGGGGGTTTCACAGCACACTGGCAGATCCCATGGCTGCCTTTGAGGTGAGGGTTTCTAAGCGATAGAGAGGCTCGTGCCACCAGCTGTCTGGCTTTGGATGAAGCATCGTGTCTGCAGAGTGCTGGAGGTAAACAGGCACTAAGCCATGGAAGACAGTTTTCCTTGCGGGGTGGGTAACTCAGCCTGGATGCAGCCAACTGAGTGGAAAGTGAAAGGGTTCCAGAGGCATCCTGGGCAAAAGGCGCCTCTGAGGGCACAGCTGTTCAGGAATATACACTATAAATACCTCTGTCTTGACTGCCACTTCTGCAGCTTGTGCAGAGTGATACCTGAGGACTTGCTGACGGTGCAGGGGTCACCACAGGGAACCTGGGGCTTTGCCGAGCTTCGTTCTCCCTTCCAAAGCTATTTAGGAATATATACTTTAGCAGAATTTTTTACAGAACTGTTTCCTTGTAAAAACATTAGAGTCTTCCATAATAATTGTTATTGATGTGATTTAGTAGATAATCCTATTAAATGAACCAATAGATAAAACTCTGATCTTGGCTGAGCTTTTGTGCTGCTCAGTGAGTGTGCTCTGCTTGTGCTGCTCACCAGACTCAGGTGGTAGTCCATGTAAAGCATCTAACTCCCTGCCCTGTTTGGGAAGACTTGGATCAGGACTCTGCTGAGGCTCCTCTTCTCTTGCTAAGGTTGCATCTATTGTAATTGGTTAGAACATTTTTTGTTCAAGTACCGTAAATAAATTACAAACCACTGTGCACTCTGCTTTCCAGAAATCACAGAATGGTTTGGTTTGGAAGAGACTGTGAACCCATCCAGTTCCATCCCCTGCCATGGGCAGGGACACCTTCCACCTTCCCGGGTTGCTCTAAGCCCCACCCAACCTGGCCTTGGACACTTCCAGGGATGGGGCAGCCACAGCTGCTCAGGGTAACTTGCACCAGAGCCTCACCACCCTGACAGGGAAGGATTTCTTCCCAATATCCCATCTAACCCTGCCCTCTGACAGCTTAAAGAACTCCATGGATAAGGTCCCTATAGTGACATTGTCTCCACAGTCCAAATCTTCAGCATGCCACTTCTGTTTTCCCCTCCAATTAGTTAAGCTAGGTCCAGGCCTTATTTTGGAATACTTCTCATGCATGCCTGTGCATAGCAGTGTGATGGGTAAACTCATTTGGGAGCTTGTTTTACTTCAGGAAGGGAATCTCTGTCCCCCTCCTTTGGTTGTCTGAGCTGTCTCTAGCAAATAACAGAGAGACTTGGCCCATCTGGTGTAAAATTTTTTTACATGCATTGGTCACCACCCTGGCATGGTTTGTCTTGGAAGAGTAACCAAATGTATGGACATCTCTGAGGCTGCCAGCTGAAAAAAAGGAAATGGAACAGCTGGATTTTCTTTGGCCTTCTTGAAGCCAAACTTGAACAGATTTGGGCTTGTGGAGGGATAAAGCATCACATGCAGGTGCAGTGGGATTACACATCCTTTTCTTTGCACCAGAAGTCCTGGATAGTTGTGATTTGGGTGGCACATGACCAGGTCCACCATTTCCCACACCAGCCAACCATCGAAATCCTTCAGAGGCACAAAGCAACCTTTGCATGGGCTGTGCTGAGGGACAGCACATGTTTCCTTGAGATTTTGCTAGTGTTTGTTCTCTTTCTAGTTCCTGTGTAGTCCGTGTACCCAAATCACTTCACACCCTCAGCCCCTTTTCCATTTGCAGAGATTAGCAGTACTTCCCGTTCCTATTCTGCCTGTAGGCTCAAAAAAAAAAAAAAAATATTTATTTTGCATACAAATTCATGCATTTTGCATGCAGTCCCTGGTACAGTCAGACCTTATCTTACATGAGGCATCTGATGTATCAGATTATAACGGCAAACACCCCTAACCCCAAGGACAAGTTTCCTTGAAGTCTGTGTGCTGACGTGGTAACAGGGCTGCTCAGCTGCGGACCCTGGGGTGCAGATTCAGCTGCCACGACCTTCCCCAAAGCGTCTCTGGGGTGGGAGGCGTTCGGGCAGGCACACAAACGCACACACCTCCTCAGTAACACACGCACACACACTCACAGGACAGCTTGCCGCCTGGAGAGACGAGAGGCTTTCTGCAGGGGATCCAGTCAGGCTTACCCCTGCACTGAAGGGCTCCAAGAGCAAAAGGTAAAGACAAAAGAGGGTTTAAATAGAGGCTTTTGAATACAGGGCGAAGGGAGGGCGGAGCAGAGCATCGGGGTCCAATGGGCTGAGGGCTCAGGGGCGGTACAGAGGCGGGGCAAAGGGTAACAGCCAATAGGGGAACAGGGGGCAGGGCACTGCAGCAAAATGGGGCCAATGGGAAAGCAGGGAAGGCAGAACATTCTAGGGAATGTACATATAAGGAATAAAGGGGTGGAAAGGCCAATGGGCCAACCAGGGAGGTAGAACTGGGGTACGTTTGCATGAACAGAAAGGAATCCTGGGAGAGGCACCACTTTGTCACCGTACCCGCGGGAGATTTTTTTAACTTTGGGCCTGTCCCTCCAAGAGACCGCAATGGACCCTGTTTCCGTAGGCCTACTGGCCTCCACAGCTCGGAGCTTGCTGGAAGTTCATTTCTACAGTTTCCAGTGGCTCCCAAATTATTTCTTCTGTCTCAGTGCTCACAGTGTGGAGCACAAGACACAAAACTTCAAGCAAAAAAAAAATATGCAGCCTAAACTGAATAACCTTGCTTCTGCTGATTTCATGTGATCAAGAGATGCCACACTTGCAATTCAGGAGTAAATGAGAGAGTTTGTTTTCCTTTGTAAGTGTGTTGTGAGCTTTATTGTTTAATATTAAAGCTGCGTTGTGCGAAGTGGCCCATAAATGGCTAATAAAATCAGTGTTTACAGCTTGTAAAGTGCATCAAGGCTTTACCCTGGCTTGCCTAGGGAGATTTATATTTGTGTTTGCTGTCTGGGGTTTAAGAGCAGCCCATGGTTTTTCTTTTTGGGTCCATTATGAATGATGCTGTGGACGAACATATTTCCCTATTAATTCATCTGGGTCCTGCTGAAGCATTGCCAAGAGGAAGAAGAGTAGCTCTGTAGCACTGCTCCTTCCTCAGCATCAAGGTGAGGAGTGGGGCACACCAGGCTGTGCTGAGAATGGGTTAGAATTAGAAATTTTATTAGTCCAATCCAAAATTAGTCCAATTAGTCCAAAATTATTATTCCATGCCACATGGCATGGAAAGCTCTAGAACAACCTAACAAACCCCTGGGAAGCCCTGACAGTAAAATGAGCTCATCATACTCCTGTGAGTGTGGGCAGCGGTTGCCTTTGCCTTCATTTCCCTCAGTTCTGTCTTCACTGATGTTACACAGATTTTTTTTCCTTTTCATTGCTTGAATTTGTTTTTTGCTTCTTCTTTGAATGAATTAAAGGAAAAAGGCTGAGCCTGCCATCTGATTTTTATCTGGTGGTTATACTGGATCTGCATTTATCAGTTTTAATCATCTTTCATAATTGTGAACAATTCTAAATACAAAAATAGGTAAAAACATGGGTCATTTCTTCTGACCAATGGTACCTGTTTAAACTCTTTGTTTTCTTCTAACTTTGGAGAAAAGGGTTAAGTATGTAGGTATCTGAGGTCTTGGACCTTGCAGTGCAAACTTCCAGTAGCAAACCTGGCTCAATCTGGAGTTCAGGAGTTGTGAAACAGATCTGGTGAGATCTGATCCTAAGAGCTCCTTCAGAGGAAGGAAATTCAAGCAAGCTTTACTGCAGTTAAAAGTGACTTGCTGACAAGCTTGTCTCCAGATATGTGGAGATGAGCAGCTTTTCTACTTGCCAAAAAAGCCTCACATGAAGATACTCAGTGGCTGGAAGCAGAAGCTAAACATGTCCACGTCACTAAACTGCTTACCTGCCAGGCAGTGCACTCCCTGTCAAAGATTGTGATGACTGTCCCTGCTCCCAAACGTGCCCACACACTCACACTTGATGTCAGCCTGAAGTTGGGGGAGGCTTCATAGCTTAGGACCTTTCCTTTTCACACAGGACCTTACAGACTCTTGTAATGATTAAAACTCTTCCACATAAAATTTTCAAGCCCTTATGCACTTTGACTTGGGGCTTTGATAAAAGCTTTTCCTGCTCTGGACACTTGCAGCTTTACATCTCTCTATTCTTGGTCTCTGATAGACATGTAGGAGCTCAGTGCAAGTAAAATGATGGGGCAGGAATTGCCCTTGAGATACTTTTGTAGCAGGAGAGTTTGAACTAAATGCTGGAGTGTGACGTTATATCCCAGATTGCTACGAGGTCCATTGAATTTAGTATGTAAGGCTATCAGGTATACTTGGAATTACTGCGTGCTCTCTAATTACAAAATCTGCCTTAAGGTGTCTGTTTCCATGGCTCTCTGGGATGTGTGCAGGGCCATGCAGGTCTGAACACATGGCTGAAGCACATGTGCTGCCAGCTCATAACAGGTGACCCTGTCCACTGTCTTTGGCCTCATAATAGTACATTACATTGTCCAGCATTTTTGAGCCAGAGCAAGTGAGATTTATAGGTTGCCTGGGGACAATCATTTCAAGAAGAAAGATCAACGATATGCAAGTCAGTGGAAAGAGCAGCAAGTTCCAATATCTGCCTTGTTAGAAGACATCAAACATCTTCATAAACTATTTAAAAGTAGAAATGATCATTAACCTTTGCTGTAGCCAATTACATTCAGAGTGGTCAATGCCATTTAATGAGAGTCAGGGTGACACTCCATTAGGGTGTGCAGGGACATGGGGATGTTAATGCTTTGGAGTCATTCTCACCCTGGGTCTGTCTTGGAGTACGCACTGGACAAGCAAACTGAACAACACGATGTGTCCTTGCTCACTCACCTCAGAAGAGCTCTCTGACCTTGCTTGCAGTTGAACAGCAGCTGCACCACTTTGCATCCACCTCAAACAAACACCCATGGATCCTTTTTTACCTCCTTTAGTTAATTATTACTATTTTTAATATGATGTGAAAGAATCCCATTTTTCCTATGGAGGAAATCACAACCGGGATTGTTCCTTGCAGAGCCAGGAGAAGAACAGATTGTTCAGGCTTGGCTTGATCTCTGAAACCACCTTGAGGAGCTGACAGCCCCATCCCTCTCTGAGACACTTGCAGCTCTCCAGCAATACATCCCTTGGCCGCTTTTCTTTAAACACTGTAGTCATGCTGCTGCAATTTAAGTGTGATCTGTTGTTGATAATCTCAATCCTGCCCCTTCTCCTCCCGGCCCCACTGATGCTGAATCAATGACATTTTTTCTAAGCTACCTACATCTGGTGTTTTACTGGCGACTGCATGTGGCCCTCTCACTTTAATTACTTCTGCTGTGTCTAGCACTATATGCTCTATAATGTCTCAGAGACTGCTTGCAATTAAAATAAAAAATAAGTAATGCATTACAGGTTACAACCCAGTCAGTCTCCATGCAGCTTTATACGCTGAGCTGTCCAAGTGGCTCAAAGCCCAGGGAGCAGGAGCAAAAGCCTGGGACACAGGAACAGCCAGGAGGAGTCCTGTCTTTCCAGGTTCCTGAAAGGCATCATTTCCTGAGCGTTGCTTTATTTTTCCAGTTCCTTTGCTCTTGAAAGAAAATGTCAACATATTTAACTTTTCATCCCCTGCTTTCCAGGGAACTCAATGTAATCAGTCTCCATGCTGGGGAAGGGCTGTGTTTATACCAAGTGAGCTCAGCTGATGGTTGGGGCATTTGAGTCTTGTAACTGCTTTAACATCAGGTTGGGAGGGACTAATCAGATGCAGTTTTGAGTATTCTGGCTTCAGATCAACAAAATGCTTAAGCACGTGCTTAATTTTAAGCTCTGCAATGGTTTTGCCCATGAGAAACCTGGACAAAATGTCATCCAGGCATCCTGCTGAGTAATCCTAATAATTATTTCTCATTCTTGTTTTTTTTTTCTTCAGTGCTTCTTTGCCCCCACAAAATCTTTTAGGCATTCTAGAAGAGAGAGCACAGAAAAGCTGAAATGAAACAGCTCATGCAGGGAAGCACAAGCAAAGTGGGGAATTTTCGTTTAGCAATCCAAGCAGCAGATTTCTGTTATTATAAATACTGGCTGAATTCACTTGTGAAAATATACAACAGTTAATTTGCATGTAAAGTGACAAATTAAAATCTAAAATTCCCCATTTTGTTCTCTGAGTGGAATATAACATGACAAGCTTTGAAAAATGCCTGAGCTCTGCTCCAGTTGCACCCCCAGTCTGGTGGTGCTGTAGCCATCACATTGAACCTGAATGTGACAGAGCTTGTATCAGCACATGGAAACAACTCAACCCAAATACTCAGAGGTGTTGGGTGCCTAAAACTCATTTCAGTTGGGTGATTTTTAGCACCTGGTGCCTAGAAACTGGGTTGAAGTACAACCACTCCTTGCATGAAGATCAGAAAAGTGCCTTCTGTCAGTAAGGGATAGAAGCATTTGTCAATCCCATATGGTGTAACACCATAGGAGTGGCTGCATTTTGTTTTGGCTAAAAGGCAGAACCTGTCTGAGCAGGGGCTGGGTGTTCAAAGGAAAGAGCACGTGCAGCAGCCCTTCCCAGCTTCACCCTTTCCAGCTTGCAGTAAGGAGACAGTTAAACACATGCTGATCCATAGGTTTTGTCAACCTTGCAGCCTTTCCTGGTATCTTTTCCAGTTCCTTTATCTGATTTTGTGAATTGGAAAGGTCATAGTGGCACAGGGTGTTCAATACAGGCATGAGTGGTGGTATGTGCATTTTGTGATAGCTGAAGGAAAGCTGTTCATCAAAGAAACTAAACAACTCATCCCTGCTTATGGTCCACTCTGTGTTGGCATTTCACTGGTAAGCACATCTCAGCCTGGGCTGTAGAACTTTCCCTGGTCCACTGACCAGTCCAGGCGTTTTGATCATTGCCACCCTTACTACTAACCTCCCAACTGTTGCAATGTCAGAGAATCCTCTCATGCTGCAGTAGACAAACAGACAAAACATGGGTAATGCTCGTACTTGCACCAGCCTGCTTTTTGCCCTGGAGCCATCTCTCTTCTCTGCTCCCTTGTTTTGCACCTGCTGCGTGGAGGCACTGTGTAATGCCCCACCATTGCTTCCACAAGTGGCAGGTTGTGCTTAGCAGCTCAGCTTCTTCCACTGTGTCAGGTTCAGGGCATGGGTAGGTGCCACTGTTCATTTGTTACACTGGCAAACAGCATCAGCCCAGCTGACACTTGCATCTGTGAGCGCTTTCCTCTGTAGAAATTCACTTAATCTTTTCTGACATCCTTTTGGTGTTTAAAGACAAAGAATACTGGTTTATTCCCATTCCCAGACACTGATGTAGACCTGGAGAATTCAAGTGTTGATGAACTCCTTTGTTTTAAATGATTGCAGTAGAACGTAACAGAGAGTCGTTTTAACAAGGAAAAATGAAACCTAAGTTTTCTGAGTGATGCTGATGTCGTTTCTTAAGGGACATCAATGGCAGCTGCTTGCTGCCCTCCGAGGCAAGCCGGCCTGAACTGCTCACAGTGGCAGAAAACACAAGTGAGGTCTCTGCTGAGCTAAAATCTGCCTTCTCTGGGCTGAGCTCCTTCTTCTCCTGATCCCTGGTCCACTGAATCCAGTAGAAAATATTTCCATGACATGGGACGGGGTGTCCTGAATTTCCCCTGAAACAGGAAGAGTTGAGAAACCGCTGCACTGCAGTGTTGGGACCATTGTGGGTCAAAATCATGGACCAAAATCAGGGATCAAATGGGGGAGGGAGTAGCACCTGCCAGTCCCAAACACAGAACCCAGATACAATTGTGGGTCTCAGTACAGCCGATTCCACTGTGTTCCTCCAACCAGGCCTTTTGAAGAAGTTCAGCAGAAATCATTCCACGTGCCAAGTGTCAGGAGCTATGCTGTGGGGCTGCAGGTTCCCTGTAAGCCAGGGAGGGCCACGCTCTGCCCAGCCTGTGCCTGGAGATCACCATTTCTCAGGGCAGTAGTGCCAACAAGAGCCAGCTCGGCAGCCTGTCCCTGGAGTGTGAGCCCTGGCTCTCACCCTGCAGCCTGTAGAGCAAGACAAGGTGGATGGGAGCTGTGCTGGTGCTCTGATGGCCGTCGTGTTTAACTGTGTTCACAGGCCCCAACCTCAGACTCGGGCTAATTAACCCCAAATGCTCCTCCCTAGGACTGTAGGTTGTGCCACACTCCCACTGCAGCCATCTCAAAAAAAAGATATGTTTGGGGTTTGGTTTGTTCTGTTTTATTCCTGGTCATACCAAATGGCAGACTAGGCATGGGCAGTGCTACAGGGAGAAGCCATGAGCTAATGCTGAAGGAAGGATTCTAGATGTAGCACACTAACAAAACAGTGGTCAATAACATTCTGAAGAAAAACAGATTTCTAGTGCACAGTGTCCAGCATCCAAATGATTTTCCAGAGCAGGCAGGTGGGAAGACTAGCAGTGCTATAAAGTAGGGTGTTTGTCTCTCCTTCTGCATGCAGAATTTCTTAATTCA
The DNA here is from genome assembly GCA_013390105.1 of Tichodroma muraria. Taxonomy (NCBI): domain Eukaryota; kingdom Metazoa; phylum Chordata; class Aves; order Passeriformes; family Sittidae; genus Tichodroma; species Tichodroma muraria. The sequence continues at coordinate 68,305 of WAAG01011647.1, read as the reverse complement.
GTGTCACAGAGGAATGTAGAGGATTTTTCCCAACCCTTCCCAAGCCTGTGCTGCAGTTTATCAGAAGGAGCCCAGGGGCTATAGGCATCTCATGAGCCTTTTTAACTGCTGATTTTCCTCTGCTCTCCACTCAGCCCCTCATTCCCTGTCCTTCACAGGGTTTGCCCTGCTCCCACAGCAGTGCAGAGAGCTGTCAGCTGGCAAGGACACGGTAGGGACATAAACTTTACACACAGGGATGTGTGTTCACACAGCAGCCTGCTCTCATCCACAAAAGTCACATGCTGTGACAACCCTCCCAGCAGCACAGTTAGCTTCTGATCTGAGGAGAGGGAGGCGACGCTTCTGTATGAAAAACTTAAAGGAAAGTTGTTAAAAACAAACGCAAACCCCAAAAGCTCTCCCCGCTCAAAAGAGCAAGATCCTCAAGGCCTCTGGTCTGGGATGGTTCACCTGGCTGTTCCAGGTGCTTCCTCTCCAGACTGAGCTCTCACTGCAAGGACACTGCCACAGACCCAGCACATCTCCCACACACAGTGATTAATTAATGCTCATGGTGCCTACTCAGTGAGAGACATCTAAAGCTCCATAAAGAAGGATATTTTGATGGCAGTATCTATTCATAAACCCCTTGGAGCGGAGCTGGAGGAAAGCTTCAGCAGAGGAGCCCACGGGCACTGGGCTCTGCCAAGGGAGGAGAGGCAGCAGCCGAGCCAGCAGTGAGCTGTATTCAGCTGTTGTCCTGCTAGGCCACTATTTCTAAAATCAGAGTTGATGACTCAGATAAGCATCCTACAGCTTTACCTCTGCTGAAGGGTTTCCCCTGCATGAAGAAGAAGCCTGGGTTTTCTCTGCATTACAAAACATTGTTTTCCTTGTGGAGCAAGGATGTGTTTGTTTAAGAAGGAGGTTAGTGTCCTGCAAGGGAGAGAGCAAGTGAGGAAGGTGTGTAGGTAAAAAAGAGTTAGTAGCACCCACTCTACTGCCAACCAACCTGTATAATGATATTATTTCAGCCTTTGTTCAAAGAGCAACGATTATCCAGCACACCCTTTAGTTTTTAGGCAAGAGGGAGAGCCTGGATTCAACCTCCAAACAAGCTCTCTGCAACAAGGGATTACAAAAGTACTCAAGGTGTGTTAAAGCAGAGTCTCAGGCTGCCAAAAACCTGCTGGGCTCTGCAGGACCCTGGTGCATCCCTAAAGAGCCCTTGAGGTGCCAGGCAGGACCTGGCCCCTGGCCTGGCTGTGGCACAAAGTGCAGGGGCTCCTGGTGGTCCCCATGTGCCTTGGCAGTTTTTTTGGTCCCCATGTGCTGCAGCCCCTCTCGGATTGGCGCTGATGGAACCGCTGCCGTGGTGGTGGAAGGTGTTATTAACCTGCACCAGCCCTGCTGCAGCGTGTGTGTAGATGATCCAAATGCTGGGATAAAGCTGTGTTAATCAGGGATATTCAGAGAGCTAACACATCCCTCCTGGCGTGGGTGGGGATGTTGGATGTGTTACCCTCTGAGGTTCATAGAACAGCAGCAGTAGCAACGTGCTGCTCCTGCTTTGCTGAAAGGCTGTGGATTTAATTTCTGTTTCTAAGTAGTGCTATTTGCAAATCCGTGGAGAGCACAGAACAGATTTCTAGGACATGGGCTTGTATATATTCATCCTTTTCATCCGACTCTCTTGACCTTGGGGTATAATGTATGCTTGTGTACCTTTGTAGAGAGCCCTTTGCTAGACGAGGGAGGCAAGAAGATGAGCCAAAGGTTGTGGCACTGATCTGGATTTGGGAAGACATGGGTTTAATTCCTTTAAGAAGTCTCCTTGTGAAAAAATCTCACATAATAAAAACCTTCAGGAGGTGAGGTTCAGCAAGAATGACACAGGACCTGCAAAAGAAAAAATAAAACATTTGTTAAAAGGTACAAAACATCCTAAGGCACTTGGTTCTTAACCATGAAGTATTGTGTCTTGCCTAGAGGTCTGAGACCTTGTGTGTGTGCTCTGTTCAGCTGCAAAGAGTTGGAATAATGAAGATGGACATTTTTGGCTCTCTGGATCAAATAGTGATGGTTGCGACTGCAAATTAATAAAAGAAGGGGAAAGTAAGAACATAAAAGGCAGTTTTTCAAGCACTGGCTACCAGAAACTACACAGGGCAAAGGTGGGTCAGAGCAGCTGCCTGATAAATCCTCTTGGGATGTCTCTGTTTCCATCCTGTTACAGAATAGTTCACATGATGGCTGCAGCCAAGGACTGGTAGGAACCCTGAACAGACAAGTCCTGGTGATTCGTTAATTCATTTATTTTCCCAGATTCCAAAGACTCTTTAAAAGACTTTCCTAATGTGGCTGTAATCATTTCTACCTGCAGACAGCTCTGACTTAATTTTCAAGGATGATCTCCTCTTCAGAGGTGGCAGAAGGATTATTTTAAATGGCACATGTAGGCAGCAGATTAAATGTATTTGTTGTAAGTCCAGTGCAGCAGCCAGCACACTGCTGAGATGCCCTGGACTCTTTCTGTTTATCTCTGAGAGGAACCAAGGCTGAGAGTCAAGGAGTCTTGAAGTTACTGTTTGGGGAAGAGCACATCATGTCCACAGCAGAAATCACCCACTTCAGTTCCTCAGGTCCATGCTCTCTGAAGAAATACCATGAGTTTCTCTGAAAAGTATTTGCTTTCTGCGTTGCCAAGCGTCCCACCCTTGGTGCCATACCCCGTGTGTGTGATGGGATCCAGCCACAGGAGGGGGACAAAGATGTACTTGGTGAGAAAGTTTTACCATGTGAGAGATTTAACCTAACCTCCCACTGGCAGCGGGACTTCCCTGCTGCAGGCAGAGGATCCGAGCACGCGCCTTCCAGTCCTGTGGATTTCAGTCGTGCCCTGTACACACATCAGATCCCGAGGACAGGGACTTGTTTGCACTTGTTTGTGCTGCCTTGTTTGCAAAGGTCTTTTGATCACAGTATCATTGCAGGAAACAAGAGTGAGTGGTAACCCAGCAGACCCAACAGAGAGGGGGAAATGGTTTGAGAGGGAGGGTTTTACCAGTGGGACACGCTCACCTTGGCACTGGCAGGCAGGGAGGCTCCTGTGTCAGATGGTCTCTGTGAGCCTCCCCATGTCCAGTGGCTGCCTCAGCCCTCAGCGTGGGCTGCTCCATCTCCCCTGCAACTCGCCAGCAACGACCACTCTGGTGTGGTGCCTATCGAAACACACCCATCCGCCCAGCATTCCCAGCACAAGGCAGCAAACCCTGCCCAGCCTGGAGGGCGATGGTTGGAAGCTGCCTTGGTGCTCGTGGGACACCCCTTTGCCCCTGGCTGTACAGCAGGCACGGTGGGGCTGAGGCAGAGGCAGCCTCGTGCAGCCGGAGCAGCTGGGGCTAGAGACAGAGCTCACTTAGCAGGAGGGAGAGCAGGTGGCCGAGCAGCAGGGAGGAAGTCTTGCCAACCACACACATCACGAGGAGCCTGAAAGGAAACAATTTGTTTAACTAGTTTGCCAAATAATATCTATATTATGAATGCACCAAACATTGCTTATTCCTCCGCACTGGAGGGTTCTTGCTTCCAAGATGAACCTGTTGTTTCCTCCAGTTCATAGCTAGGGAAAGGTTGGGAAATGCTGCTGAAGTCCCAGTGGGTCTTTGCTGCAAGTCAGTGAAGGTGGAAGGTGGGTTGTGCTCCTGTGGATCACTCCAGCTTTCCCTGGGGACAGGTTTGCTCAGTGGGTTCAAGACTCTTCCTTCACCTGCTCTCCGCTCTGAGCTCACACCTGTTCATTCCAGTTTTGGGGAGCTCCAGGATGCATGGCAAACACCTGTGAAGTGCTGCTTCTCAGCTGGTCCCCATGGCTCCCAGTTGAGCCTGATGTTCTCCTAACAGGCCTAAAGGACGGAGTTTCAAGTGGTCACAACTCACATCTAAGGCCAGCTTTTTTCAAGAGTTGGGTTAGGACCCTAAATTACCTAAATTCCTGGGTTTTGTCTGGAGCTGTTCAATATAGATCATACCCATGCTCAAAGCTTTGCAGCTAATATTAACTAGAGAGTGTGTGTGGCAGGGGAGCTGTTTGAACTGAGGCCTCAGCATATCAGAGGAGCAGTGAACATCCAGAAAGCAGCAGAGGGAGGGTGACAATAGGTGAGCAAAGGTGTGTGCAAAGGTGTGTGCAAAGGTGTGTGCAAGGGCTAAGGCTTCCTCAGTGTCAGAACCTTGTGCTACGGTAAATGAGCACTGCACTCCTAATCCTCCATAAAACTGTGAACAGTGAACTGTCCAAAAGCTGGTAACGTTCAAGCTGCAACCGAATTATCTGATCTTCCCTAAGTGACAGGGTTTAAAAGGAAAATTGATGAGGAGATGGATGAGACATATGACTTACAAGGGCATTAACGGAACTCTAGAAAAACATTCAGAGAAGCATAAGAAAAAGAAACACAGTGGAAAAGTATTTATGGATCTACACTGACTTAAATGGTCATCAAAACAGTTTATTTTTCTGTCTCCCACAGGAAAAAAAATGAAACTAGGAAATATAATAAAAACACAAACTTCAGCACTGCCTGTTGCCTGGCATTTACAGCCTTTCTGGAGGTGGTGAAACACTGTGTGTGCCTGGATATAGGCAGTGCCACACAAACACTCTTGCTGATCTTTGCAAGAGCTGAGGTGCTTTTCCTGCTCTGTCCGAAGGCATTTGGGGTTGGTGGCTGGCAGGAGAGGAAGGCAGAGAGAAGGGCTGGAGGGCCTGAAAGTGGCATAACCACCCTCTGCTCCCAATTGTACTTTCCCATCGTGACTGCAGAAATATTTTCCTCTGGTGCTTCAGCTTCACTTAACTCTCCCTTTGATCAGTGTTTATAGTAATGGAGCTTGGTATAAGCTCTAATATCCCTAAATGCTGTAAATATATATCTATAAACCCTAAACAAAACATTCCCTATATAATAAACAGAGACCAGAACTGTGAATTAGGGCCCCAGACAAGGCAGATGCACAGCAACAATTCTCAAGGACTTTGAAGTTAAAAGCCTGGCTGTGTAAATGTAAGAGCTTTTGTAAGTCAAACTAAAAGTCTCATTAACACAAAAGTTCCATGATCAGAAACCTGACTAGTTCAATGAGAATCCCCAAGGACACGAGTATTTAGCACACTTTCTAATTAAAAGAAGAGAATTCTGGTACAGCAGTTAAAGTATGGTTTATACTCGTCTAGGAAATATTCAGTAGATTGTGTGTGCAGAGATGCCCTGCCAGGGCTCTGCAAATAGGACACGAGCACACCAGGGTGCACCCCGGCAGGGCTGGGAGCCTCCTGTGCCTTGGGGTGTTGTCACCTGGGGTAAGAAAGCCTGATCTTTTGGGGCACTGCAGAAAGGGCACCTTTACTGGACTCCCCTCCAGACCTGAACTGCAAGGAAACATTGCCTGGACACGACTGAGGTCCGACATGCAGAGAGTCCCACCATCCTCTGGTGTGCCCACCATCCTCTGGGGAAATTGTGTTTCTTACCTTGGGCAGGGGCCTGAGGGATCTCTGCCTGGTTTGGCTCCAGGCCTGCTGTGATTCCCAGCTGGGCCAGGCACTGGGAATGGCTGAGCTGGGCAAGTTGGTGTCCATGCATCCCTCCCTGCTGAGCAGAGGCTGGTAACAATTCACAGATAATGCTAAAGCTGTCCCCTGGACCTCGGTCCCACCGTAGGAAGCAGTTCTGGTTTCTGGTTTGATGAGTGGATGCTCCACCTCTGCAAACCACTGCCAGTGAACTCTGTCCCATCCACAGCAGATGGAAAGTGTGCTGTGTTTGTGGCAGGCACAATCTGTCCAGCTCTGGGATAGCAGTTATCTTCTGAGGAACTGTGTTAATCAAAGCTAGGAAAATATTTCTGAACAAAAAAATAACTGATTATTCAATAAAATCACATCTTAATTGGGGAGCACTGGGGGAGACAAATAAATTACAAACTTCTAATAATTCAGTTCTCTTAAAAACTGCTCTTGTTTCATTTTCCTGCATTTTCTGGAAGCTGTGAAGAATGTGACTTCACCTAAAAAAGAATATTTTACTTAATGCCAAAAGAAATTATGCATCTGAAATGCCATGGATATTTTTAAAAATTTATCTAAAAAAATGTTTTTCCAACTTTAAAAACAAAAAGTCAATTCAGTTTGTTACCAAATGAAAACCCATCCACATACTCACATGTGCCAGCAAACTGAAACATCATTTATTGCATAGTTTTGGTGTCAGGACTGCAATCTGGCTAAATTCCTTGGAGAGCTCATTTAAATTCAAAACAAAGAGCCTGGTGAGCCTATTAGGCTTAATATTCTTCTGGTTTAGGTTAAGTATTCTGCTTTTGGTCATTCTTTGCTGTTTCCTTTGGCCACGACAGTGTTTCTTTTTTATATTGTTTTCTGGGCACTGTAGCGCTCTCTGTGTCCCGCTGGAGCCCAGCCTGCTGGTGTGGGGATCCCGGGGGGATGGAGCCTTGGCCAACAGAGGAATCTCCATGTCTGGGTGTGGCCCCAGCTCGTCTCTCCTCGGCAGAGTACAAAGGACAGGCACCCCATGAGATTCTATTACAAACCTGTTGTGTTGTTCTGCCTTGCTGTCCCACAGCCAGGAAACACCGGAACGACCACACAGCTGCAGGCCCACGGTTACGAAGGGCCCCTTTATAGCCCTTGAAATCTGAACTGCTCCAGTACAGTTTTGGTGTTGAGGATGGGTTGGAAAGCCTATGGGTAAAGTTTTCACTTTTATGTTTTCCAGATTCTGTACTGCATTGGTGTGTAACTCTGAACTTCATATAGAGTGTTAGCAAGTTCTCCTCACAGTTTATTAGACAAAACAATCCTTTTCCAGCCCCAGAACCGAGGACACCATTGCAGCTTCAGGCCCCAAAAAGTACAAACAGCAGTGAATTGAGGAGAGAAATCTGTGAGGATGGGACTTCATTACCTGAAGCTGTAATGGGACAATTAACCCCAATATGTAAATGGACCAAAACTTAAAAGTGTGTGAAAACTCGTGACTTGGAGTCCATCTTGAGTCCATCTTGGGTGGAGCCATGGCCAGGCTCCTGTACTGCCCAAGGTGTATCCTCTGAAGGCCTTTTAATAAATACCTACTTTATTCCTTTAACACTGCCTAGCGTCTATTCCAAGGAGCCTCTCTAGGCATCAATGTAAATGTGTTTGAGAGTGCTGAGCGTTCAGGGCCATGTCCTGAAGTCCTCCCTGCCTCAGGCAGAGCCTGGCTGGCTGCAGCTGCAGCTGAGCCTGTGGCTGTGCTCAGGCACAGGTAAGGAAAGCACACTCCTGCCCTGGAGTGTGTCTGCACACCCAGGGCTGCTTAAGAGTCAGGCTTGCTTCGTTTTCCTCATTCTATAGAGCACCCAGCCGTGGAAACTAGAGGTTAAGGATTTCATTAACCCCTAAATACAGAATATTGCGTTCATTTGAAACATGGTGTTTTCAGCGAAAAAAATTATCCAAAGCACTGAGATGAACAGGAGAAGGGGAGAATGAGGAGACACAAAACTTTCTCATGTAAGAAAGAAATGAGTTCAGGTGGCTTTAGTTGAAAGGGGTAATTAAAAAGTGAAAAAGCAAGTGAAGCCAATTGGTTACAGGAGCTGAGCTGTAGATGTTTGTGGAATGAAGGGTTAGCCAGGTCCTGGGTGTTCCTACCATCATGTCTCATATGCCTTCAATGCCCCTTCCAAAGCTCCTGTATTTCTCTGTACAGAATAACCAGGGCAAGTACAACTATGTGAAATAGATTCTTTTAATGCTAGCAGTGTTATTATTTTAATGAGCAGTTTATTCGTTGTTGTCTCTGCTCTGCTTTATCAGTCTGTGGTGCCATTTGTGTAAGAGCTGCCTCGTGAGCTGTGAGAGAAGTGAATTGCACTGAATCTGAGTGACTTCAGTTTACACTGGGGGGAATCAGAGAATTGACTGGGTTTATGAACTCAGTGATATTGGCACAGATATGGGCTTTTGAAAATGTAGAAGCTGCCTACATGGTATGAAAGGTGTTTTTGCAGTGCATTCCCTTTGACTTTGGCAGAGAACAGGTTTTTCGGCTATCAGTTCGACTGGGTCTCTTAATGAACAGCTGTTCCTCATTGGCAGCCACCAGTTTCTTGTGGATTATTTCTGAAACAGCAAGAGACAGCAGCAATCATTTCTGTTACCCTTGACTAAAGGCTGCCTGTCAAAATGTTTCTTCAATCTCTGTAGTGAGGATTAGGGTATTTTTCCCAGCTCATGAGAGGTTAGGTGATTTCAAAGGACTTCCCAGTCTGCTTCAGGATTCCTCCAAAAAGTCTGATTTGTGAAGTTTGTGACCAAAGAAAAGAAATGTCTATCAGATCAGTAGCTACCTTTCCTTCAAGTGAGTCAAAATGCTGTACCTTCCCTTTGACATCCTTTAAACAGCTTCTTTTTTGGTCTAAAATGAAGAAGACAATGTTTTGAAAAATACTATTTCAAAGCTGAAATTAGGAAGTCTGAAAGTTTCATTTTGAAAACACAGAATGAAGATACTTCCACAGCTTTGAAACTCTTGAGACATATTAAGTGAAATTTTTATCAGACTAGGCTTTTCTAGAGTTAACTTTACAATGACAGACTACAAGCGTATTTCATTTAAAACTGTTTTTGAATGGGAGTGATGCAAAAGCAGAGTTATTTTGGCAAGGTCCCCTCTGGGAGAGCTGCTGCTGAAATTAGTAGCTCCTGGTGCCTGCCATGTGTTTGTACTTTTAATATAGGTAACCCTGAGCCAAGGTTGGAGAACTAATGTCCCACTTAGTTTCTCACTAGTGAGCTGTTGCAGTTTGCCCTTTTCTCCTTCCACTCAGGATATTCTTAGTCCGGGTCAGTAATTGCAGTGAGAAGGAAGGAGGAAAACAGACTCCACAAGAGTGGGTGAAATATGAACACAAGCGACACCCCTTTGTTCAGGCTCATCTGGTAAGGAAGGAAGAAGGCAAGGGCACACTTGGATTAGTCTAGAAGCTTCCTCAGGATTTCTTGGGGTAAATAATGGCATATTTTTAGCACCATTTCCATCTCTGATGCTGAGGAAGATGTTTACACCATACCTGTTCAGTGCTGTCAGGAGTTTATCCACTGGAGTCCTCCCCACCCTGAGTAATACTCTAGGAAGAATCAGAGGTGTTTGGAATGTTGAGGCTCCTGTTACATCTGTTCTTCATTTGATCCCTTCCAAGCTCCTGAGTGCCTTCAACAACCAGGATCATGCTCCTTCTCAAATCTCTTTCTCCTTTGCTTTGCCCCAGTACATTCTACCTCTAAGTTTTCTTTCTGCTAGCATTTTCACAATATATATGAAAATGCCAGCATAATTCAATAAACCTGTGCTGAAACCCTCTAAATAACAATTATCTTTTGTTTGAAATAGTCCTGGCAGAAATATTGGAAAACTGACTTGTAATTAGTCCATTGAGCCCCACTGCAGTATTAAATACAATGCATTAGGGCTTGTAACTCTGACTTCTCCAGGATTTCAATTCACCAGCGATAGCAAATTTGTGTACTGGTTTTATACATTTGCACACTGTTAGTCCAGTGATTTTAAATGCTGTTTCAAGCCTATACTCTTCCAGTCTCCATTTTGCTTGTCAGGCTCTTCTTATCCAGAAATCTCTTCACCTTTAAATGGCTTTTCTCTGCCATCTGTGTGATCAGGGAGAAAGTCGTGTTGGATATTAGCCCAAAACCAGACTAAAGCAGAACTGGATTAATTGTATGACTCCCAGTGGATGAATCCCTTAGGGTCAGACCTTAAAAAGTACCTGGGCCCCCAAAATGGCAGATAGGGTGATTTCACAATACTTGCAAATCCAACCCTCCTTGATTCCAGTTGTCTTAGTTGCCTGAACATAACAAAAGTTGCCTGACAAGACAGAGGCCTGAACCCTGGATGATGAAGTCAACAGGAAGATGGAAGAAAATCCGTGGCTGTGTCTGAGGTGCCCGTTGGACACAGAGCCCCCTTGCCTGCACACAAGGCTCGAGTGCAAAGGCAGAAGCTGTAAGGCCTGGCAGGATCAGTGATGGAGGAGCTCGCAGCTCCCTTACACTTTCTAAAGGGAAAGATCTGCCAAAAGAGAACATAGCCCTAGAAGTTGTTTGTTCTTTTAACAGCTGGTTGAGTTGGCTTTTATGTTTCCAAATGTGTATATGCACCTCCCCACTGATTCAGTGCAGCTGATATGCCAAGAGACCAGGAGGATGACTCCTGGAGGGAAAAAAAATTGCTGATAAAAAGGGAAATTTCATACTTAGGTATCTGGAGTCTTTTCTGTCATAAAAGAGAAAGAGCAAGCTGTGCATGACAGGTATTAGTCATGTTACACAATTCAGTACTGGGAAGTACACAAGTGCTGTGTTGAGAAGGGACTTGTGTGAGAATTGATGTAAAACTATTTATACTAAAACTGAGTCATGATTTTAAGAGTTAAGATTTTAGCTGAGAGGAGCAATTCCTGTAGAAGTTAGGTACACAAATGATAGGTTAATGATTATTAGATGCTTTAGCTAGAACTAATTGTTATATTGTTTGCCATTATGAACTCATTCGTAGAAGGAAGTGGAGCAAGTGAACCGTTTTAAGAACATACTGAAACCAGCAGAACAATGCCCAGCACCTGGACTTTTTGGCAATCAGTCTCAAAGCAGGGGACCTTAGAGTGTGCCAGGGGTCACAGAGACCTGATGAAGACTTTCCTGACTTCATCCCTAAGACCACCGACCCAACTCAAGAGAAGAATTGCACACGCGTCAACCTTATTTTAATACAATAGAGATGGGAGGTGCCAGGGTTATGCATGTGTGTTTTATGTAAGATTTTGGTAAATAAATGGAGGGCAAAGAACCTTGTACAGCACGGTCATACCTTTTGGAGGTGGCTCCCGTGCAGCCCACCAGTGTCATTAAACATACCACTTCCTAACTCTAATTAGTTAAAGAATTTTTGTATGTGATCTTCGGTTTTTAACCTTTCAAAACTACTGTAGCATTTCTATGAGTACTTTATCTTGAAAGCGCCCCATATAAATATTTTCAGAGGTAAAAGATAATGTGAATCTGCAGGGTATTAAAATCTGGAGGGGAGGACTTGTCTGAAAGCAATTTTGCAAGGAAGCTGCTCCTCAGGGACAGCGGTGAGGCTTGGGACCTGCTGCTCCCCTGGCTGTGAGCAGGGCTCAAGGCACAAACCTCCCGGCAGTTGGGCTCCTTGTGCTCCCTTCCAGCTTCCCTGCACCACAGAGTGATCCAGATTTGTTTCTTGTGACGAATGTTGAATGACTCCTCATGGGAGAGCTGTTGTGTTTGGTTTGGGCTGCCACTGGTTCCTGTCCTCCCTTGAGCATTATCCTAGGGGGATGTCAGAAGAAATGAGGATTTGATGCTGCAGTTTGTCCCACCCCAGGTGGTTTGCCATTGCTAGAGGGGTGATGTATTGACTCCTGGGACAGGACTTAGAAGCCCTTTGCTAGAAAAATATGTGGTGACCTTCTAAAGGGATCTGTGTAATGCCACACACTGTCCTATAGGATGGGGTTTTATAACAGGAGGACAGGAGGGTCTGGAGAGAGCAGTGAAGGCACCCAGAAGCTGAAATCCCCAAGGAAACCTGGGCAGTTCCCCTGCTCAGCACAGGGACAAGGACAGAGCCCGGGGCTGCCACCACTGCAATCTCAGCAAGGCTGAAAGAAGAGCAGAGAGCTGGGAGAAGGTACAGCCAGATCTGCGGGGGCTGTAGCAGAGCACGGACCTGCAGGGGACATGGGGCCACTGGTCCTTCAGCTGTGACAGAAGACACCTACCAGGAGGTGTCACAGCAGAGATTTTGTCATCAGAAAACCTAGAAGAGATGGGGAGCACTGCTGGCAGCAATCAGAGAACTAATTAAAGGACTAATTACTACACAGAAAAGTGAAGTTAATGACAATGGTTAAAGTCACATATTGGTGGTAATAATTTGGTAGTGCCTTCTCAACCTGCTGAGCACAAGGTGACAGCAGTGCAGGATATTAAAGGAAATATCAAGTCCTACAGATAAAAAGAGATAAAAAGAAATGTATTTTGTGGTTGAGGGCCACCTCTGTGTCTTCAAGGAAGAGTCACCTGCACGCCACGTCCTCCACCAGTGGACAGAAGATGGGATACGGTGCTGTGGCTCCAGGTGCAAGCTGGATGCAAACCCCTGCTCCACTTGAGGAGCAATTTCATGTGTGGACAAGGCCTTTGTGCCCTGTGGTGATTCCAGGCAGGAGAGCCCTGGCAAAGCCCCCACATGAGCAACTGAATCATCTCCTGGGCTCTCTTCGGCCCTCTGATGTGTGAACACGGAGTGGCACTGAGGATCCAGCTCTTCCAACCTGTTAACATCGTGGATGAAAATACACATTTCTGCCCTTGAAGAAATGGAATCAGAGGAGTCTGTGATAGGGGAGTGTGGCATGGATGAAAGAAGGATGTGAAGAACTTTGAACATGTAAGAGAATGTGAACAGTGGCGATCCCAGAAGGGAAATTCTTCAGGGAATTAGAAGAAAAATAGATGTTAGGGAGGCAGGATTAAAATTATTTGAAGTCAGAGGGGGGAAGCTGGATCTGAGTTTTGATCATGAAAAGGCTGAGAGGAGGGAGAGTAATCTGAAATCAAAGCAGAGATGGAAATCAAACCTGAACATTAAACAACCTGCAAATCTCTCTCTGGAAGAGACGAGATCCAAGGACCCAATAAAGTGAGGTGAGGGGTTTTCTTAGATCCTTGCAGAGAGCCTTCACCTGGAAAAGGGTCCAAAATTCCCCTGGCCTGGCAGAAAAGGGGAGAAGGAGAGTGCTTGTCATGACTGAGAAGGTTTCACTGCAGGCCCTGAAGGAAGAACCAGCAGGGTTACACCCATACCCCCACCCTGTAACCGGGGCTGTAAAAGCCACCAGCATTCATTGCATTGTCATTTCCACCAGCAATCATGTTTTCTCTCCTCTAAGTGTCTGTTTCTGGCAGTGTCCAAAGGGCTGAACTTTTTCTGTCTCTGCTGAGGCCTCAGATGATGCTCCTGAACGGGGCTGGCTGGGAGCCAGAGGGAAAACCACGGCTTCTGCAGCCAGATCCCTCCTTAAGCTGCTGCTGAGCCCTGTGCATGCGTGTGTGAAGTGTCCTGCCAAGCTGATGGACTGGAGCTGTGGAATTAACAATGTTGACTCAGGCCTGAAGACTTTAAAAGAATTTATATCAACAGATTTTAGAGATCTTAAAATATACAGCTTGAGTACCCTTCGGTTTCTCAGGCAGCTGCCAAATCAAACTGAATAATAAAATAAAACTGAATAATAAAGTGATCGCACAGTGTAAGATCAAGACAGGGCCAAGTAGAGGCACCTCCAGTAATTACTGGATTGGGAGCAGCCTCCTGACAAGCCTCGAGTTTCTGTTGACATGCTGAGAACCGAAAACAGCAACAGGATTTCTCCAAATGAGAACAGCTCTTCCCCCACCTCTGGATTTACTCCCTGTTTATTCCTGTTTCTCTTTCCTGCCAGCAAGACCCGGGTAGGGGAGGTGCCAGGCAGGGCAGGTGAGGCTGACGTGAGGCGCTGCTGGTGCAGAGCAGCAGTGGCAGGGAGGAGGGGGAGGAGAAGGAGAAGGGCTGGGCCTGACCCAGGCCCAGAGGGAGCCTGTGGGAAGGAGGCTGTCGAAGGAGGACCACACCCCAGAGAGGACAATACTGATGGAGACATGAACCGGGCACCAAAAAGCACCAATCCCTGCTTTCAGACTGCTGCCCACACCTGGGACAGGTGTGTCCCCTTGCCCTCTCCCCCAGGGCTGACAGTGCAGGTCTTGTAGGTGCCAATGTCCCTTGTAGAGCCCAGCCGTGGGTACAGGAATGGATCGTCCTTTCTCTACTTTTTATTATTTACTTGAAGTCTGGAAAAGATCAATATTAAAAGCCTAGTGAGGGGGTTGAAAAAAAAAAATGGCCTTGAGATGCTCGTTTTTCATTATTTACGTTGCAATAGTGCTTCAAAGCCATAAAAAGCCCAAGTAGGAACGCTCCATTTGCCTTAAAGATACATATGTTTTGTCTGGGGGTTTAGAGGTTTTGGGGGGGGGGAGGCGTTTAGAGGTTTTTTGAGGGAAGGATTTCATTTTTTGATAAAAATATCCTGGAAAAAATGAAGTTATTGAGGAAGGGGAAACAATTTTTATTCCTTTTCAGTGATGCTTTTCATGAGATAAAATGTAATTCCTGAGAAGCTCTAACTTTGGTCCTTTTTCATCCTTAAAAGGTTTTTTTCTCTGTAGACTTGTGGCATCCATTTCCCATTGTCCTATCAGAGTGCCAGGGCAAATATATCTTTCTATTTTGGTATTGTCAAGAGGTAAGGTTTGAAGGGAAAGGTAATATCTTTTCTTAGAGGGACTGATAGAACTAGGAAAAAAGGAACATTTTTTTGGGCACAGAAGCCCTGTCTGACTCTTTTGTTTATAAATTACCCTTCTGTTCTCCCAGAGACCTTCCTGGCTCTACACTGAACTCTTTTAACTCTCGCATAGACACTCAAAAAAGCAGTCATCGTTTATCTTTACTGATCCTGCAATTTCCTTGTCACCTCTGCTTTCCCTCCTCCTTCAGCTACTCACTCTTCTCTGTTTTGCAATCTTCTCAAGTGGCATCTGCAGCTGATATTTTATTACTGATGTGTGCCTTTTCCTAATCCTCCATTATTTGGGGCATATCCTTTGTTATCTGTGTTAGACTTTTCTGTGCCCAGGGGATATTTATCACTAATTGATTCACATAAATGGGAAGGTAAACATTCATTTCTCTTAGAATACACATTTTACTTGCAGCGGGACAATCCCTGGAGCTTTTATTCTTTCTGTCTTTCCTTTATGGTGTTATGCTTGGCTGGTTGGAGCTAGAATGAAATAAAGGTGATGTCTGCAATGGGCAGAGCAGCATGTTCAGGATTTGTGTCGGTGCCTTTGTGGCTCATGGACCACACTGGGAGAAATCACAACTTCCACAGAAGTCAATGGTGGATGTGCCTCCACCCCTCTGTGGGGGAAATATCTCCTGGAAGCCCTCCAAAGGGGCAGAGAGGTGGACGGAGGCTTGTGGAGCTGGGAGGCCATCAGTTCTGTTCAACATTTCCATTGACACCCTGGGTGATGGAATTGACAGTACACTTATGAAACTTAGAGGTGGCACCGAGCTAGGAGGGACTGCAAATGTATTGGACAACAGAATGAGAATTCAAATGAGTTCTACAAACTGCAAAAATGGTTTGGGGGAGAAAAAAAGGGAATTAAATTAGAGACAAGTGCAAAGCACAAAGCTTGGGTGGAATAATCAATGCAGGGTATGAGGAAGAGGCAGGGGTTCTGCAGAAGGGGAACTGGTGAGTAGAGGAAAATAAAGGCTTCACAAGAAGTTCATCAAGTCTCAGTGTCACCTTGGGAAGAAAGGGCAAGTGTAGGTAGGACATAAGTAACAGGCTCCTTGGACGGCAGAAGTGGGGCAGAGTGTGCAGTAGAAAAGCTTTTTGATGGTGAGCTGTGTTCAGCATGGGCTGAGGGTGCTGAGGAAGAGCATCTCCCAGGGATGAGGCAGGCACAGGTGGGACAGCTGTGGGGCAGGAGGAGGCAGCAGCCTTGGTTCAGGATCCTTGAACCCTGGTGCCTCAGGGATGTGCTTCTTGCCCTTGTGCCCCACAGTGCCCTGTAGGGACCCGGGCAGGGTAGAGGCCAGTGCTGATTCAGGGCCCCACGGGAGCCCCTGACAGCTCCAGAGTCCTCCCTGCTCCCACCCCTCTGCCCTGCCCAGCCTGGGACCCTCAGCAGGGTTTTGTTCTGGGATGTGAGCATCAATTTGCCCTGGACATGTGTGGAGCAGACTGTAGGAACATGGGCTTTTCCATCACTTTTTTCTCACTTCACTAGACAGAACCCTGGTTGGAGGAGGATGTGAGTTTAACTATGCTGTTGGCCTTAAGGCTTTAGGTATCAAGGAGAGATTATTTCAGAGATCAAACTGAATGCTGATTTGAGGGAGTAGCTCATCCCTTTGGAGTGCTCCAAAAGGAAAAGGGAACATTGTCAGTTCAATCTACTGTGGAATTTATAATATTAATGATCTGAAGAACACTTTAGGGATTTCTGTCAGATGTCTATTTTAATTTAAACTCTTGGGTGTTTAACTACCCAAAATATTGAGTTCTAGTCATTATGAAAACTAATAACTGGCTTATTTTGCTGCTAATTCAGAAACTGAGGTTAATTATCTATAGTGAAGGGATATGGTAGCAATCTAAAGTCTACCTGAATAAGACACTGGGTTAATTGATTCCCCATGAAATGACAAAAGATTCCTTCAGAGAGAAAAGGTGTTTAGTATTCATGGCTTTCTCAAAAGTGCTAGTGTTTGCTTCCCAGGAAAGGTTTTTTTTTGTTTGGCATGATGAGTATACTTTATCCTTTTCTTATCGCCATTACTGGTTTATTTTCTTGAAAAAAAAACCCCAAACCCAGGACCACTGGATGATTATGAATTCCCCAGGTGAGAGCCCACGTGCAGCACCCCTGTGGTTCACAGCACACCTGCACCAGGTGCTTACAGCAGCCCCTTCCCCCACTGCACTTGATGGGCACTGCTTGATGCCCAGTCCAAGGAGGGGAACTGCACCTATGAACTTGGCATGCTTGGCAAGCACCCCTGGACACAGGGATGCTTCCCAGAGCTGTGTTTGGGCATGAGCACAGCCAGGGTTTGGCCCAGCTGACTTTCCAAAATCACAGAGCACATGAAACCCAGAGCTGAAATTGCTTCCTTGCTCTCTGTCCTGTCTCTTCTCTGTTCTGCCATTCCCTTTCTCAAGGGCTCTGAATCTGCCCACTCTCCCACTTGTTTATTTAATAAAAATTACTTTCTAACCCAACTGCAAGCAGCTGAAAAAAATTAATTTAAACGTCTTGTAAAACGTATTTGTCAACGTCCACTGTTGTAATTCATTGCATTGTATCCTAGCATCCCCTGAACATGGCAGTGTCAGAAGTCTGGTGATGTAGTGCACTCTCCATGTATAATATATCACGAGAACAGTTTCAACTTGGATGATGTATGAAGCCATCCTGGGAGGATTTTAAAAATAGACCTAAATTTCGAGAATTTTTTTTTTTTTTTAGCTTTGAGTTTTTGAAGGCTTCACCTGAAGCATTTACTGAACATCTAAATATTTTTTCCCTTGCCAGGTAGGAGTTATCAATGGCAATTAACCTCTAAGGGCCCTGCAGGTTGGCTGCCCAAATTGCAAAGGTAATGTGTGTGCATCACTATTTACCTGGGTTATTCTGCAATGCTGGCTGTGTTTAAAGCAAAATACTAGATGTGATTGCAGCCTAAATTGGGCAATATGCAGTTTGGGAGGGCTCTTGGGCAATGGGATGGTGTATGGAGGTGTGGTGGGCATGGGGATCCTCCACTGCAAAGGATAAACCTCCCATCTGAGTCCTGGACTGAAGAGTGTGGGGCACCAGGCTTTTCTCTTAAGAACTGTTTTGTAAGGAGTGTGTTGGGTGGTGTAGCTGTGTGTAACTGAATGCTGAGAGGACAGGAGAGCAAGAAGGGGCTGAGAATAAAAGCTGGAATGGGTAAGCCAAGGGCAGATAAATATGAAGGCAAAAATGGCAGGAAAGGGGAAGAAGAACTGGAAATAAAAATTGGAACAACCATTGATCTTTGTTTACAGACACAGTCTGTTACCAGGGCAGGGCAGTGCTTTCTCTAGAAACAGATCTTCAGTGCAAAATTTAGAAAAAATAAAATAGAGATATGAGCAGAGACCAGCTACCCCTCCCTTCTTCACATTTCATATAAAAATGCAACTCCTCTTATCTCTCACCTTCTCCTTCTGAGTTTGCTGTTCTTTTTTTGACAAAGAGGCCAGCCAATGTCCAATCGACAATTCCAGCCAGATTTCTTCTTACTCGTGAAGTGGTGAAAGATGAGTGTGAAATGCACTTTGTGCTGCTGTGCTCCATCATTGGGAAGCAATTCCTGCATGTTTGAAAGGACCTGCCTTTGGCTGTCACGGCTGTGGTAGAAAAAAACCTCTTGAGTGTGCAAGGGAGCATTTAAAGTGTTATCTAACAGTAGTAAAGATTTGGCCCAGCTCAATGTTCCAACTTAATTACCAGGAAAATGCTATACATTGTGAAGATTTAAATCATTTAACAAGCCTTGTGTGACTCTTAATGGGTTTTTTTATTACTGCCCTTTTTGCACAGTTTTTATTTGAAAGGACAAAAGCAATAGTCAGTGGGGGCTCCTGCCTGGGGGGTCACCTCAGTTTTCTTAGGACACAGCACACTTTCCATTAGGAGAGAAAGGATGAAGTAGTTCGCTCTGCTGATCATAAAACCTGGGGGAAGGAAGGACAGAAGCCCCTTTGTAGGCAGCCTGTTTGTGTACAAACTTCAGCAGGTTCAGAGTGGGCAGGATGCTCAGAACCCAGGGAATTGGCTGTGCTGTGGGAACTCCTGACATGGATAGAAGCTTGTGGCTGCTTGTGGTGATTTATATTTAGATGTCCTGCTACAGCTGCACCTGAAGCAACAGCTGTAAGGGAGGAAGAAAGGGGAAATGTTCTAGGCTGAAAGAGCAAATGGAGCAAAGAGGTAAATGCTGGGTTAGTGCTTGTTCACTTTTGTCCATCTGCTCCTCTTATTAGGGGTGTGGTTTGATGAAAAAATAAATCTGACTTTAGGACCTGAAACAGCCAATTCCATAGCATGATGTGGTGTGTAGCAGTGGTGCAGCCCAGGCTCTGCTCACCCAAAAGCTGTGAGGAGCTGAGTACCTGCTGGAGTCCAGCTCCCACCGTAGCCCTTCCCGGGGTGTCCCTCCCTGCTGCCTCCCCGACCCCAGCCCTCCTCCCTGCACTGCTGACCGAGGCAGCTGCAACACAAACCCTTGCAGAAGGCTCTGAGTGGGGATAAGGGAGCTCATCTCTCCTCCCTTGGCAGGTGGTGCCAGCCTGGGAGATGTGAGGGGCTGTAAATGAACCTGCCCCAGCAGGTGTGTGGGACAGGTGTTCCTGCAGAGGGATGTGATGTGCACTCTCCTGATGGGCTCAGAGCAGCCACTCTGCTGAGCAACACCCTGCATGAAATCTGTGCTAGACATGGGTCAAAGGTATAATACATGTCTCTGTAGGCCATGGAGTCCCAATTCCACCTTCTGCTGGACTAGCCTAGTTTAGTGTGTGAGCCTTTCTGTAAGTCCAGCCTCTGTGCAGTAATCTGGGCCTACAGAATATACAGGTTTGTGAGGAAAGGCTCTTTTCTTCTTCTGCCCTTGTAATTAAAAGCTGTCTAAGCACTTGCACTTTGCTGTTTTACACTATTTTGGAAGCAGTTTTTTGTTTTTTTTTGTTTCTGTGAACCCTAGTATTTTCAGTATACTGACAAATATTCAATCCTCCTCTGGCTCCTGGGTGAGAGGATCATTTCTGATGCCTCTTGTGGTGGGTATTCCAAGCCTTACATAGTGTGTAAGTCTGATTTCCTGAGTCAGTGATAAATCATCCATTCTCCCCCTTGTCCCTGTGCCCCCAGCAGGGAACAGTTACAGTGGTGCTGGTTAAATTGGCCCCAGTGCTACGCCCATTGCAGATCAGCAAACCCATGGCTGAAGTACCTATGCAACAGAACAAAGAAGCACCAGAGCTGCATTAGCAATGAATTCATTAAACATTTGCATTTTCATGGAAATCTGATGCTATTTCATCTAATCAAAGATTGTACTTGGTTTCCCCAAAGTCTTACGTCTCAATCTATAACTGACACACTCTGAAATACCTGAAATCCACTTGAAAGCCCATGGGATCATTGCTGAATTCCACAGCCTTTTAACATATGCAATTACACTGAGATACACAGAAATTACTGACGTTTTCTTCACAGGCTTTTCTGCTAGTTCTGTAGAAAGCATATTTGCACCAAGTGAAGGATTTTCTCACCCATAACACTCTTTGTTCATTTTTTGACAATAACTTTTACGACTGTCTGCAGTTTCATGGGCTATGTATACATCCAATACTGTGACTTAAATGTTTCCAGATTTTCTAGCTTATTACTTAAAAAATAGAGTAAAAAAATGCTTTTGTGAAAAATTTGTTACAGCTGCTTCTACAGTTGCTTTCTACAGTTACTTCTGTTAGCATAAGTCTCCAGAATGTGGCTTGTGAAATCTGTATTTCGGAGGTGCTCTAAGCTCTGGAAATAGCCCTTTCTGTTGAACTCTGGTCTCGTCTGGTCTCCAAAGCTCAACATCTGCCTTTGCAGACAGACCTGGCACTGAGCTGCTCTTGCTCACCCCATTGCTCCCCCTTTATTTGCCACATCACCTCCACTGATGGGCATCTGGGCTGGGAATTCCAGGGCTGCTCCTGGGCCAGCAGCGTCAGCCGCCCAGGTGAAATGAGCCCGAACAAGTTGGGAGAGATTGTTCAGATCTGTTCCCTGCACACTGAGAGGAACAAAGAGGGAAGCCAGCATTCATCATTCAAAAGATAAACATTTGACAGCACAGCTTGACTATGTCAGGAACACTTCTGTTTTAATAGTATGCCTGCAAGCTTTCAAAACAAGTGTTTACCTGTCACAATAAACATTTATGAGTGAAGTACACAAAACACACTAAACTTGGAGCTGGCAAGCTTCCAGAAATGCCATGTGCAGTTAAACTCTTGAGCTTGTCATTCCATCCAGCATAAATCTCTTCAGTTGCCTTCTCTCTTCTTCAGCGTGTACTGTGGGACTCTCCCGACTGCTTTGGAGACATCTGTCTTGGACACATACGGAATCCCGGGAAGTGCAGCAAGTGCCTGGAACTGACAGGCACATTCTAACCCAACTCTCAAACAGCTGCAATTAACCCACTAATGGCTCTGGTGAGAGCGGGTGTCTTATTGGTAAATAGGAGCTCGTAGTGGAAGGGTGCAGCAGAGCACACGGGGTTTCACTTAGGTGTTGGATCTGACCTCAAGTTTGGATTTTCTGGTGACTTAAGAGGAATAAAGAGTCTGATCTAGTGGTTGACCAGGCCTGGATTTGTGTCTGACAGAAGACAAGGTCATAAGTTTGCTTGGCTGGAGTTTCCTTTGACCATGCCAAACAATGAGAATTCCCACTTTTTCAGAGATGTTATTTCACTTTGTAGGATTTCTTGCCAAGTCTAACACTGTGCAGCATACTGGAAAAATAGCTAAAGTCAATAAATACAGCCCATAAAAATAAAGTCTGGCACAAGGTTAGCACAGGAAGCAATTTCGTCTTTTTTTTTTTTTTTAGGCCATTTCACATTTCAAGAGCTTAAGGAAAAGCTAGGAGTGCAAGGGGAATTTCCTCCTGTATCTACATTTCACTGTATATACATGTGCATTTAATGTTTTGGGGTTTTTTTTACATTTTTACATTTTAATGTTTTGCTTTTTTTCGTTGCAGAGTGAAGTACAGGAGACAGTTCCAGCTGGCCAGATAGTGTGGTCTGACCAGAAGGGACAGGTTAAAAGGTCCACCTAATACTGGGGGAACAGCAGCTGAAATGGAATTAGGAACGTCAGCCTTGGGGTTCCTGGGTTTGGATTCGGTCTCTTGTATTCTGTAAAACACTTTGAAATCAAGACAATGCTGCTTATACAGGAAACACTTCTTGAGATGGCACAGTCACTTGTACAGCACTTTTAAGTCTGAGTGGGGTGGTTTCGGACTTTGTTAAGGAATTCCTGGCCTGCTGTGGAATGGTTGGTGCAAACCAGAGATCCACATCACCACCTTCCGCCTGGGCACCCACTTGCAGTTCAGGTCCTCATGACTCCTGGCTTGCAGGTGAGGACTGTAAGCTCCAGGCAGTTGGTTTTCTCCCATGCCCTGTGGCTTCTCACAATAGCAATCCTCCTTTTCCCTACGTCCTTGGGTGCTTTCCTGATCCAGAGGATGCCCAAGGCTGCTGCTGAGCAGCCCTTTGCTCTCGCCTCTCCCACAGTCAGTGTGGGTGGCCTTCTGCCTTGACTCCCACACAACATTTCAAAAGGTTTCATTTTTGTTCTAGTGTAGAATGTGAAAGGCTTTCAACATCTCCATTTAAAAAACAAAAATTCCAGTGTTTGTACTCTCCATTTTCCTTCGAAGAGCACAGTGAGAAAAGGGAAGGTCTGCCCTTGTTCAGTCCAGGCAAGTCCAATCCAGAGCTGTATAAAAATGCATCTAAAAAAAGGACCTTTCTTCCAATAAATGCCCATTTAATGAATAAAAGAGAAACAATTGAAGTCTGCAGTAATAGAACAATTATGTGCTGTTGTGCATTCCAGCTGGCTACGCATTGAACAGTTCGTACAAATTACTGAAACACAGCAGCACACTGATCCGATACATTTCAGGACAGTCATTAGCACGAAGAAATACCATGTGTCAATCTGCTGATGCCCTCCCAGGGCATTCTGCTCCTAAAATCCGTTAATTACTGCTCTGGGGCTCACGTGTGCCCTGGCCCGCCGTGTGTGAGGGGGAAAGTGCTGGGAGCAGGAGCCCCTGTGATGGTCATTAACGCCCACAGCCTCTGCTCTTGCCTCTGCTCAGCTTCAGAGGGAAGGAGCCTGGGCAGGGGGGCTGCAAAGGGGCAAGGAGCCCCAGCTGGGGAAGGTCTGAATAGCTACGGTGGAACAGCTAAGGAAACCAGGGGAGATCTGAATGCAGATCTGAGGTAGGAGAACACACAGAAAGGACAAAAAAAAAGGCAAGGAAGGCAAAATAGCCAGCGGGTGCTGTGCCTATGAGCCCCACGTGCTCTCTCTGCACACCTCTCTTGGATATTTGCTTGTCTTGGTATTCCAAAGGCAGTGAGGAGGATGAGATGGCCCTGGAATGTCTCTGTGTGTGCAGCCCACACCAGTTAGCAAAGCACATCACCTGCCAGTGTCATCAGTCAGAACTCCGGGGTCAGGGCTGGCGCCTCTGGAGCCTCCAACAAAGAGTAACTGGATCCAATCTGCACCCTAAAACTGCATAAAACTGAGCAAGCTGCTAATTCACTGCCTTACCCGCTTGTCCTTCAGGTTCAGGATTTTAATCAGTGTTTCAATGTTAATGGAACCATTTGATGGACATTTTTGGATGCAAAACCAGAAGAAATGTGTCAGAAGGGTTGTGGTTTGGTCATGGCACATGGGCTTCAGGCTCTTGCTCGGTCCTTGCTCGGTTGATTCCATAATCTTTGGTCACTCAGTAACTGAAAAGATCATGAGGGGTGTTCAGAGCTGGTAAGTGCTGATTAAACATGATGTAAACACCTCTTCTGTGTTAGATCTGTAGAAAGAATTTAAATGTCTGAAGTGCAGAGGAGTAGGGATTAACGAGCTGTGAAGGAAGAAGATGTATTTAAGGTGTTTGTGAACAGGGAGAGGATGAAGTTCCTACTCCATATTTAAGACATTAAAACTACTTTGTAGGTCTTTTCTCTTTCAAAAGAAAGCCTGCAAGCCCCCGCAGTTCTGAGTACTTGTCAGGGATGTAATGATGGAAATTTTGTCAGCCTTGCTTTGCATAATAGGGATCATTATGTGATGGTAAATTTCTCTGTATGTTCTGTACGTTCCTAACGTGGGAGGAATAAAATATTCCCGAGGTTTCTTTTGCAGAGCTTGTCAATGAACAGGCTGGGTCAGATTGTCTTCCCATTTATTAGCAGGAAAAGCTAAGATGACTTTATGCAAGCACAACAGTAGGAAATCAGTGTGCTGGGGGGATCAGGCTTATTGGCTCAAACCCTCCCAGCCTGACAGGGCCTTCTTTCTTGCATCAGCTCTATTTTAAGTTCATGTTGAGAAGCTCTGCTTCCTCCTCGAGCTCCTCGAGTTCTGCTGGGACGGCACAGGACCAGGTGGACGTTGCATTGCACCTGCATCAGGTGCCAGCTCCCTGCCTGTCCCCGTGTCACAGCGGGGACTGGTGAAACTGGGTGAGTGCTCCTGAGGGGCTGCAGAGGCCCACAGCTCGTTGTTTCAGTGCTGCTGCTTTAGGAGTTCCCAGAGACTGCAGAATTCCTTCCTGGAAATAAATATAAGCCATGGGGTTTTCCTCAGAGGCTCCTCCAAGTCTTTTGAAGGACTTGAGAGTGTCATGTGCCTGTGAAGGGCAGATCACTGAGTCTTAACTTGGGCTCACAACTGCCTGCTTTGAGTAAAAATATGCCCAATTTGGCTAATAATAGCAAATATGGAGTTCAGAGAGGTTTATCTGACCCAGCTCCTCTCTCCTCCGTTGGAATCTTAGTGGGAAATACACAGGGAGGAGTGTTAGCCAGGACTTTGCAAAGGCAGGGGAAGTTAATGCAGTCTGCTGAGGGCAAATAGCCCCAGAGGGGCTACATGGAGCACCTGGAGCTGCGGGGGGACAGGGCACAAGCCCTGTCAAGCTCTTACTTTCATCTGAGTTCTTTAGGTACTTCTGCTGTCTGCAGAAGTCTGAGCCTTCTGTGGTGTCCACAGAACACATTTGGGTACCTGGAGCTGGGAATGGCATTCAGGGGTAAAATTAGTAGTTGTTGGAATAAATTGCATTTCCCAACAGGCAAGGCAATGTGTCCTTTCACAGGCAGTAAGTAGGTATTTGTTCAAAACAATTAGACTCCATAGCCCAGTTTAGTACTTAATCAATTTATGTGGTTCATAAAAGTACCTGCATATGCCCTTAATAACTACTGACACCCTTTTCCTCGAGCTCTGCTATGTGCTTACAGAGAAATTACACTTTTAATTACGCCACACAAGCCTAATGGAAAATCTAATTATGACAGCAGTATTTTTCAACTTTTGTACAAATAGTGTATTTTCTGTAATGCAGTTGTAAGTGTTGGGTTTGGTGTAGAGCTTTGGGACAGGAAATTGATTCAGTGCAGAGATTGTGCTGTGTTTCATGGATTATTTATTAATCACTGCTATGTATTATTTGTATGCTGTCACAAATGTCCTGGTAGTTGATGCAGTAAAACAGGCAGGTGGGAGTCCTTGCTCAAAAGATTCTCACTGGTGTGAACCCAGCACTTATGCAGTAGTGGAAATGCTGAAGCTGCTCCTCAGAGATTTGTGTCTTGACTTTTGATTCTCTGCTGTCTAACGTGGTGTGAACTCTGAAATGTTTGGCACGGATTAGGATCTTCACGGGTTTCCTTTGTGCCTAATTAGGGTTCAGCTCATCTTGGAGCCTCTTTTTTCCAGGGGACAATGTACAAATAATTTAGATCAGGACATCATCCTTCTCCTTCTGTAGTGACCTGTTGCTCACTAACTTTCCATGGTCATGATTTCTCTAGTAGCTCCACCTCACCAGAGGGTGAGGAATAGATTGTGTGGAATAAAAGTCTCTGCTTTACTCAGGTTTTCCCCTTTGTGAGCTCCAGACAGTCCCAGGGATTTTGCTGGAGCTCGCCAGTACTTCCTGCAAACTGAGCAATACTTATGGTGCTTTAAAACAGCATGAGCTGTCTTAGTTTGGCTATTTCAGAGAGAAAAGATGGGGGTTTCAGTGCTATTCAGAGTGGGCCTAAGCCCGTTTCTGCTCAGTACCCAGCATGAGCATCAGCAGGGACAGAGTCAGAACAACAAAGCCATCTTGCACATCCCATCCCTTCTGCAGATGGACTTGCCTTGGGGAAGAGGAGCCCTACAGCTGCTCCTCATGAGCCTCACTGGCAGTGCCTGGGTTTGCTGGGTGCACCTCTCCATTTAATTGATTACAGCACACCAAACCTCTAAGCTTTTCAAAATACTTTCCTTCATTGTCTAAAAAGTCAGTCAGGTTCTTAATTGCCTGGCAGTTCACATGCAAAGGGCTACAGCCAACCTGCTGTTCATAAAAGGAGGGCAAACGGACAGTTTCTTTGCTGTCTCTCCCCAGCCTGAACTGTTGGAGGTAGGGATTATCCCTCCTGACCACTGGAGGTGCTCCTCGGGGTTGTTATGGAGCTACTGGACACTAACAGAGGTGCACTGCTACAGCAGGGACACAAGGCATGGCTGCCACACACAGAGATTGAAATCTGTCCCAATCCCTAAAAGACTGTGAAGTGCAGGGAACTGGAATGCCCTGATGATGGGAGCAGAGCTCTCTGAACACTGGGCAAGCTGAGCTTCTCAGGACAAATCCTCAGTTCCTTTGAATGGTTCTTCCTCTGGTTCCTCGCAGAGAAGTGCTGGACAAAAGCTTCATGACACTCTGTGCTGGTTTAAAACCCACTCAAGCTGCTCCCTTTTTCCTCTGCCCCTTCTGATAATGGAGCAACACCAGGAGAGATTATAAATTGGAATCACAAATTACTGAACAATTGCAAAAACCACACCACAACAGTATTACAAAAAGAGAGTTCAAAAGAGAGGGAGAGTTTTACCCAGAAAAATGTATTATCCTGAATAAGCAAAAATGCTTCCCCAACACGGCACCCAGTGTAGTGTCCCAAAGGCAAAATGGCAGCTGGCCCTGGGCTGGGGCCATGTGCTATTTGGGAAAACAAACCCAATATATTTCAGGGAGTCTCTTATGGCATAACTTCTCCACCCCCAGCCCCAAACCAACAGAAAGAAGGAACAAAACAAAGCTTGGAAAGCTTGTTTGTCTGGATGAGGGGCTGTGCTGCCGAAATGCTGGCTCTGTGCGCCCAGCAGGGTTTGGGCTCTGCTGCAGGAACTCCCTCTGGGGCAGCAGCAGTGTGGCAGCAGCAACACCAGTCCCCATCTCACACCCTCTCCAGAGTGAGAGCAGCAAAAAACCACAACAAAATATAAAACAAACAAAACTTCCCAGTCCTGGCCTCGGCTTTTTCCCGGCCGAATCCACGTCCCCCAGGAGTGCTGTGAGAGGTATCGAGCAGACAGCGCCCAACACTCCACACCCTTGCCTCAGTACCCAGGACACACTACAAAGGCTGTTGACTTCTGAGGATCCTATTTAGAGCAGAGCTAGAGCAGCAGGATATTTTCAATTAGTATTTTTATTTGTCAGTGGGACAAGTTTTTGCCCTGAAACCTGACTTGGTCACATGAGTCCCTCTGTGTGTCACTGGGGTGATGCATTTAACAGGGCCCATCTCCTTTTTCTGGTTTACTGGATCATAGATCAGAAGAAAAGTCGTTGCTCTGAGCTAATACTTTCTCTTAGTTGCTTTAAACCCATTAGTTCTGCTTGGGTACTTTGTGGCTACTAATAGATAATGTTATGGGAAGGACATTAACACCTGATCACTGGAGAGTGTTGAAAATGTGGATGTCTGTTAGTGTGTAGAGTGTCTTCTTCTGCAAACTCTAAAGCATATTGCAGAAATGTAACCTCTCCTGCCATCTGACAAGTCCTCTGCCTAGACCAGATGTGATCACCTGGTGTTATATGTTTCCATATGAGCTGGAAAGCAGTTAAAGCATCCTCTTGGCTCCCTTCTTCCTCATTGCTTTAATCACAGACATCTCCATTTTTCCAGACATTCCCAGCGTGGTGTATTAAGGGTGGTAGATTAAAAATGAATGAAAGGAAAAGGGAAGGTAAGAGGCACAGTGCCAAGCTAAAGCTGACCATCTGTCCTGTCCCTGAAAATGAAAAGCCAGTTTTGGAAGGGAACTAAGGGGACCTTGATGGCTGGAGTGGCTTCAGATCTAATGGTAGTGCCCACTGCCCCGCAGGCAGGAGATTGTCAGGCAGAAATCTAGTTGGAAATTATTTTAGCATTTCCTGGGCTGGTGTTTGGTCTAGGTTTGCCTTGGTTTAATCCACCTTTTGTGTTTTTATTCTTTGTCGTATGGAGGTACCTGCAGCCCCGAATTGTCTTGCTGAAGGTACTGGTGCCAGGATGAGGCAATTTTATTTCAGCAGGTCCATCCCCAAAGCTTTCAAAGTGCCTGAGATTATGGAAGTTACCCTGCCTGTTCAACTTAATTGCACTACTGGGCTAAGGCTGCTGTAAAGATATCCTTGTTAAGTTATTAACTGATATCAGCTCACACAGATTAAATTTTATTTCTTGAATTAAGATGATCAGAGCAGTCCCGACAGGTAAAACTGCAGAGAACAGGTTTACTAATAAATAGTGCAGAGCAATCCTTCATTTCTCATGTTTGTGAGAAGCCTGGAGCACAACAGATTGCTGCTGGAGGGTCCTGCCTGAGAGGCTACCAAGCAGCAGCCTGCCATTCCATTTCAGCATTTGTTACACTGCAGGGCAGCATTAGACTGGCCTGCCATTTACATCAGTGAGAGGTTAAAACACTGCCGAGTGCTTCAAAGGCCTGCTGGGGGAGAACTGAAAAATGCCTCGGAAATAATGGCTTCCCCAAAACCCTCATTTTCACAGTGGTTGCAGAGTAAATCTTTCTCTCCACATCGCAGCCCTGCTCAGAAGCGTCGATTCAGACCCAGCCTCTCACAAAATTACCTAATGCCTTTCAGCTGAATATCATCCCAATTTTAAGCCCATTAGGTGACAAGAATATTCATTGTTGAGGGAATGAAACGTTTTAGAGCGTGCCCAGGCTGGTAGGGAGATGAGGTGGCAGATAGAGAGGGGGAACAGAAGGCACGAGGCAGACAGCCAGGATCACAGACGCTTTTCAAACACCTCAAGCTCCAAGTTCAGGCCTTCCTGTTTCACTTCCAAAATCTTCTTGCCCACTGATGCCCACTTTTTCAAGGAAGAAGAACCCCAAATATACCCAAAACTTTATGACTCTCTGGTATGTTGTGACTTAATTTTTCCACCCTTGAGATAAAAGCGGCATTTGTGTGGACGTGAACAAAGTCAGGTTAAGGAAAGATTTCTAAAGCAGGAGCTGGGCAGGGGCAGCCCAGCTGGGAGACCCAGAAGCAGCTCAGGACTGACCCTTTCTAATGATCATTACGCCCTTTTGCCACCGGCAGATCCTTGGCGATTTCCTTGCTGCAGAGGCAGGAGGAATTGCCGTGGCAGAGGCAGTGGGGGTGTTTTCCAGCCACACATCGCCCGCAGGCGTGCAGCAGGGCTGCTGTGTGCCAGGCCAGGGCAGCTGGTCCCCATCCCACCTCTCCTGCTTCTCCTTGCCATGAACAGGGGCAGGTGGCAGTAACAGCAGCAGCCAGCACAGTGCTCCTGGCTGAGGGGGTGACAGCCAGATCCGCATGGTCCTGCAGAGCCAGTGGGTCCCTCTGCTCCACCAAACAGCCCCACTCCCACACAGGGATGTGCTGGATCTGGACATTCCAGTACAAACTGGAGCAGGCATACGCAGCCAGCGTGGGATGCAGGTTTGAGCAGGGCCACAACACCTACCTGGAGGGAAAAATCAGGCTGGGGGAATTGCTGTAGCTTTTCATGCAGATACAGCTTTTTCTTATTCCTGATATCATGTGAAAAGCAATGGAGCCATTTTGAAGCTGCAAAGGAGCCTGAGCAAACAGCCTTGTTCCAGGGAGGAATCCCATGAGGGTTTCTGAGCAAGGCTCCACACACCACATGGAATCCTTCTGATCCTTCTGTGCCACACTGGAGAGCTGCCCCTCTCTGGTGGGATGGGCAGGAGCCATTCCTGCTGAAGGGAGACATCAGGAATCACTCCAGTTTTGCTGGAGGAAACCAAACTTATAAGCAATTGATGACACTCTGAATCAGTGTATTTATGAAAAGTGCCTGTAATATGTTAGCACAGTTCTTAGATGAAAGTGGAGCAGAAATCCTACAGGAGAGGGAAGGGGGATGCACCAAAAACCTTGGATGAAGTCCAATATTCAGGCAATAAGACCTTAAGAAGCAGGCATCATTATAAGATAATTGACTGTGGAGAGCAGTCACACATCCCAAGGTGAAGCATAGGGCACTTAACATATCAATAAGGTCAATTATCTGATTATGTCAGCTGCCTTAGTGCTGTTATTAACCTATATTGCTCTTATTAACCTTTCTGATGAAGAATCTTTCAAAAATAATTATATTAAAGTACAAATCTCTCAAGTTTAAAATATGTGAATGTTTCATTTCAGCAGTCGTGTGTCATAGGATAATGAACAGCTGATTGCCTGGCTGACACAATGAGGTTTTTAATCAGGCTGCTCTCCCTAGGATCAGCGTGTTCACTCTGACAGCCTTCCCTGCGCCCGGGCAGGCTCGTGAAAGCACTGCTGTCATGTTACCAATGGCAGGATTTAAAACTGAAATGTGAGTAAATAAGACAAGAAATGTAACGGATATGCTGAGGAGAGGGATCCTGAGAAAATACCCACTGAAAGCCTCTGCAGTCAATGGCAATTATTAAAGCATACAGCTGATTCAATTAGTGCCCATGTACTTGTGCATAAAGGATTTACTACCTCACACAGCTGATCAAAGGGAACACACTGCTCAGGAAAATTTGTCCATATTCTTTTTGTCCTTTTTTCTCTACTGCAGAGCATTTTGAAGTAGGAAGGCATTTTGCCACAACTTTCAGCCATTCTTTCATCTCTTGGGGAATGTGAATGTTCTGATTTCTGCTGTGGATGACTAATTCATTACATGCTTTCGGCAAAGCCAATGCAAATTCTGCTCACGACAAGTTTTGATCGCTGTCCTGTTTCTCTCTGTATCTGTGCAGTAGGTGAAGCATCATTTCTTGCAGTGTGGCTGTTCAGTGATTAATACCAGGGGCCTTATTTTTACCTCTGATGACTTGTCATGCTTACACCTTGATGTGGTTTGATTTTAGGTGACTACACTGAGCATCCATTAAAGATGCCTTTCTTACCTCTGGAATTCGTCACTAATTTGAAATCACTGGGCTTTTGGAAAAGTTTAGGTTAAGATTTCTTATGTCCATTTTAGGCTGACATGTTCTCCAGTTGGAAGTGTCTGATCTCCTTCTTTGATGACCAAGTGAATTCCTTCGCTAGTTGAAAACAAGAGGCAGGGACACATAAAAAGCCAAAGCAGAAAAATTATCCTTCCATGACATTTCCATCCAGTATCTTCCCCAATTTGCTTCCTTTGCCAAGATCACCACTATCAGCACAAGGTATCTGGTGCTTGGAAGGGCAAGTATTTCTACAGTCACCCCACATCTTCTCTCCCCTCTTTTATAAAAGATAACGGATGATGAAAGTTAATTTCCTTGTTTCCAGTTCCTACTCAGGAGACCCCAATATAATTCTTGTTGCGTGTTAGGAATACCAAAGTTGAACCTTATTATTCAGGGTGAGTCCCTACAAAGCCACCTCCTTGCTCCACCAGTGTGAGGATGTGGCCCTCTATCAGACCCCAAACCACTGCAAAATCCAGGCACTTTTGTGACCATCACAAGCCACAGCTCCTGGCTCAGGTAGTTCAATGTTCTGGTGCTGCTGAACATTTCTTCCTTCTGCACACACACCTTTTGTACTTCTAGTGGGATTAGATGCATCTGTCTGTGCCACACACACATTCTTGATCATCTTCCTAGCTGTAATCCTACTGGAGATGTTTGTCCCAGGAGTATGGTTCTGCTGAATTCTTGCAAAATTCTTTGTAAAGTCTGCTGTGAAGACTGTGCCTCTGCAATGTTTTGGGAGTGAAACGAGCTATTAGGACTGCACTGGAAATCAAAGTCTGCTGGAAATAGTTTGGAGGTAAAGAGAGGACAACTAACACAAATGAGGATTCAATGAACACTCTATCTTGCAAGTGACACCTCTGAGCCATGTCAGTGTATCTGAAGAAGCCCACAGGAACAAATGTACATCCCTTCCAGGAAAACAAGATCTGCTTTTACCTCCCTCTAATGTGTCAAAGCTGAAGCAAAACAAAATGTTTGGGTAGATTTTAGTCATTGCCTTCCACTGGGACTGTAATTGGCTTAGCCAGACCATACCATTATGAAATTTATTGTACCTGTGATCTGGGGGGCTTTTTGCCTTGTGCAGGGTGTTTTTTTCTAGGTTACCTTGAAGACTGGAGTGTTATCATGGTTTCAGAAGTGGTTTCTCTGCACTGGGACAGCCTTGTCAGTTCTCACAGGCTGGTAAAATTGGCTGAAATATGATGCCATCATCCCCTACACACCGACAAACTCTCTCCCTTTTCATCCCTCTTCTTTTTGAAGACATCTGGGAGATGCTGGGGTTGTCATGACAAGTTCAACATCAACTGTGATACTTCCTTGTGAAGATTTTCCTTCTTTTATTCACTGGTTTTGACATTTGTATCTAGGTGCTCTCTCTTGTTTGTCAGTACTGTCAAAAGAAAGCTCTACCAAGACAAGAGGTGAAATCTTTGATTAAAAGGCAGATATCCAGTGGTCTGAAACCAGCTACTGCTGCTGTGGGATTGAGTTTGCTTCCAAGGTAAAATCCAAGCGGAAATATTTGCCAGCCTGAAAGATTATCTGACTTCATTTCCCACATATTGCTTCCTGTTTTCTGGTGGGTGAGTGAGAGTGGTCTGTCAAAAACCTGCTGCTCATCCTTTTGAGGATACTTGATGGTTAAGGACCACTGACTGTGTAGGAACTGGTAACTGGCCACTTGGAGGGAATCTGTAAGCTGTATTCAAGCTAATTCTAATTCAAGAGGAATTGTTAAGATCTAGAAGATCTTTGCAAAGGTAGAGCTGGCTATTGCCACACTTGTGTACCAATTTGCGTTTCCCTGTTTCTAGAGAAAATCTTTCAAACATTTCTTCTTTTACATTTACCAGCAAGAACAGAAGGCTGTAGCAAGGTGAGGGGAAATAGGCAGAGGGAGATGCTGAAAGCCAGATTTTATTTCATATGTTCCCAGTCCTGGGAAAATCTGTGCAAGAACTATCAAAGTAGTATTTTTCTTTTATTTTTTTCATCCAGTGCTGAACTTCACTATACTGACAGTTTGAAATTCCTTCGTCTCTATATTATTCAGTTATTTGGTGAAAACCTTCCTGCTCCATCTTCAGTTTTTCAGGGCTCTAACCATCACTTGAAGCATCACAGGACTGACTCTTGGAGACTCTTATTTGATCTTTAAAGATTACTAACCTGTTCCTCATAGTAGCCTGTAATAATGCTTCTTGCTCCTGTGTTTTACACTTCCAGCATTGTGTTTCTGAATCAAGGCAACACTTGTTCCCCTCAGGCCCTGGGACACAGATGTGGTAACCTTCCTGATGAAAACACAGTACTGTGAGGGTGTTACTAATGCTTGCCCTGGGCTGTGGGATAGCTGAGACCCTCTGACATGCCCCAGTCCCTGCCTGAACAAGGAAAGGAAGTGCACGATAAACTCATGGATGGAAGAGTCTTGATGC
Organism: Tichodroma muraria; assembly: GCA_013390105.1. Classification (NCBI taxonomy): domain Eukaryota; kingdom Metazoa; phylum Chordata; class Aves; order Passeriformes; family Sittidae; genus Tichodroma; species Tichodroma muraria. Next base: position 34,946 of record WAAG01011647.1, on the reverse strand, counting down.
TCCTGCAGAAAGCAGAGGGAATATTGTGTGTTGTGAAAGGCCCTGATTTAATAAGAGACACTGGAAGATGTAGAGAAATAGAAGGCATTTAGGAGAGCTGAAATTCTGCTTCTTTCAAGATCAGCCTCCCAAGCTACCACATTCACCCTCTGCACATTAGCTGTAGTTGTCTGTGCTGCAGCTTCCATCACTGTACAGAGGGGGAGATTTTTCTCTTTTTCCCCCTTTTTTCTTCTCTCCTTCTCCTTCTCCTTCTCCTTCTCCTTCTCCTTCTCCTTCTCCTTCTCCTTCTCCTTCTCCTTCTCCTTCTCCTTCTCCTTCTCCTTCTCCTCCTTCTCTTTTCTTGCTCTTTTTTATTTTTGCATTGTATTTCTTTTTCCTGTTTCTTTCTCATCCTCTTTAGGAGCTGAGAAGGACCACAAATGCTGTAATGGCTTCATAGGGTGACCAGTCACTCCTGTTTGTAGTGGATATTGTCTGTATAGAATTAGTTGTCTGTAAAATCCCCACAGGACAGGCACAGCTGAATAGACATAAAACAACTTCTAAACAATTAATCAGATTTTAAACAAACAATGGAATTTCAAGACAGCTGTTTGAGATGATAGGGAACTGTTGGATTTTCACCTGAAGTAAAGCAAATCAACAGTAATTATATTTGTCTTGTTGAAGGAGGGAGGGAGGGAGTTTTAGAGGTGGAAAACTCTGATACTTGAAACCTCTTTGGTTTTGGCTGGTTGCCATGGTTTGGAGAATCTGCAAGTAATTGTCCACACTATTAATTAAACAGAAGTTTGTGAATTTTATTCTACTGGGAATTTGCTACAAAAGTACTGTTTTGAGGCTTTGTAATGATGTCCCAGTGGGATGCTGCTTCCATGAGACACATGACTCATGAGAAAATGAAATCCCACATAGTTCAAGGGAAGGCAGAGATGAAGAGCCCTGTTCAGCAGGAGAAACCCAACAGCAGAGAGACAGAATTTTTCCCACTGGTCCCAGAGGAATTCTGTAAGCAGTTACATCTGCTCATGATTGTCTACTCTGGTTTATGTGGTTTTGTCCTGGCTACCAGAGATGGCACCATCATGACTGCAGTCAGGGATCTACAGTGGCAGATGAGCTTTGAACACACCATTTAAACAGGATTCAGTTCAGTTCTGCCTTCCCTTGGATTTCAATGTTTCTCTGGACTTCTCAGCTTGCAGAACCGTGAGACACCTCTCCAGCAGCTCATCTGCGGCATTTCTGCTCTCAGTCACCACCAGGACGTGCAAAGGTATGTGGAAATGAAAGCTGGTTCGAGTGTGGTTGCACCATCTTGATTTACTCTGGAGTCTTACTTTATCTGACATTCCCGGTTGTGTTGTCTTAATACAAGAGGCGCTGTGCTTTGCTGTGCCACGTCAACAGTGTCAAAGTAACACTTGAAGTTACTGTTTGTCAGTCAAAGCCCCGTTCGGTGGCCAGCATTAGCCTTAGTCCCAAAGTCTGGTCTGTTCTCTGTTGACTGAGCTCAGAGTCAGCCAGCTCTGGACTGGGCACATTCCATGGGACTGGAGGCTCTGGCAGAGCCATCACGCTGCTGGTCATGGCATGATGCACTGTAGCTCTGGCTCCTGGGGACAGGGAGCTTGGAGAGCAGATGTGGGGCAATAGGGAACGCTAGAGAACAGGATTCCATGCAGAATTGGGACCCATAGTGAGGTCAGCAGGACCAGGCCAGTGACTGTCCCCCTGTGCTGGGCACTGGTGAGGCCCCACCTCCAGTCCTGGGGCCACTTTTGGGCCCCTCATGGCAAGAGAGACATTGAGGGGCTGGAGCGTGTCCAGGGAAGGGAACGGAGCTGGGCAGGGGCTGGAGCGCCAGGAGAGGCTGAGGGAGCGGGGAAGGGGCTCAGCCTGGAGCAAAGGAGGCTCAGGCGGCCCTTCTGGCTCTGCACAGCTCCTGACAGGAGGGGACAGCCGGGGGGTCGGGCTCTGCTCCCAGGGAACAGGGACAGGATGGGAATAAATGGCCTCAAGTTGCTCAAGGGCAGGTTAAATTGGGAAAACTTCTTCACTGAAAGAGTTGTAAAGCATTGGAACAGGCTGCCCAGGTCAGAGGTGGTGTCACTGTCCCTGGAAGTGTTCAGAAGGTGTGTAGATGTGGCACCTGGGGACATGGTTTAGTGTTGGCCTTGGCATTGCTGGTTGGACTCAACAATCTTAGAGGGCTTTTCCAACCTAGTTGATGCTGTGATTCTGTACAGGCAGAATGGAGCAACTGAGAACGTCCATGTAGAAACCTTGGAGTTTACAGTACTGTGCTCTGGAACTTTTCACAGTCAGCCCATCTCTAGTCATGACTCAGCTGCCGTGGCCATTCGTTAGAGATCCCTGGGTAAGGAATGAATCCTGAGCCACACAAATATTTGGAGCTGTTAACATCCACACACTGCTGTTTTTTCATAATAACAAGGACCCCAGGGAGGCCAAACTCTGACTACAGGGAATCTTGACAGAAAGTTCACAGCTTGGAATTGTGGGCTGGTTTTATTTCCCCACCACTGCAGTGAAGACAATTGATCTGGTGGATAGATGGCAGGAGCAGGGCAGAGCTGCTGCTCACAGCTCTGTCAGAGCAAACAGCAGCTGCCAGCACTCCCTGTGCATCCCTACAGCAGCTGAGCTATTCCTGGGTTCCCCCTCCCCTCAGGGGATGTGAGCCAGGCAGTGTTGGGGCACCTGGGGCGAGGGGAAGGGGACGTGCCCTGTCCAGCCCTGCGTGCCAGGCCGTGGGCTGTGGGCTAAACCCGCCTGCCTTCGAGCAGTGGCAGGTGTTAAATAGTAACAGATGTTAATATTGACAAACTGAAGTGGCTAAATGTGGAAATACAGCCCTGCTGAGACGTGTGAAGTGAGGCAATGACCTTCACACGTTACAGATGGAGTCAATAAAAGGAGTCTGACTGGAGCGAGATGATGTGCGTGCGCTGCAGGACGTGGGGCTGGCATGGGATGACTTCGTGTCTCCCAGGGAACAGGACGGAGAGCCTGGCCTAAAGAGGTGACAAACACCAAAACCCCAGACTTCAGCACACCTGTTTACAGCACCCAGTGACCACGGGAACCCTGTGTGTGTCCTCCAGCCCCATTTCAGCAACACAGGGAAGAGGCAGCTCTGTCAAACACTGGGCCCTCTGCGGCTTTAGCCCCTTTTATCCACATTTTCTCTTTTGTTTGTCCAGATCAAGGGCCCAGATGTACACTCTGTTCACGTTGCCACAGAAGCTTTTCTACTAATGTATTTTATATCAGACCTCAATATTTTTAGGGTCACAGCCTGCTTTTTGTGAGTTCAGCCAGGAAATTCAGTGGGCCAAGGATTTGATCTCTTTTTTTTCAGGGAAAAATGGCAATTTCTGCTGCTCTGTGGGCTATTATTCTGCAGTTTGGGACAGATGAAGGAGATGCAGAAGGAGATGCTGTATTAAAGGGAGATGGGGGTTTTTTAGGAGCTCCCCTGTATCCAGTCCACGCTCTGTTTCAGCAGCTGTTTATCCCCTGAATGACCCTGACCATCACAGTCAGCCACAGGAGCCTCCACCAGCCTGTGCTGGGCACAGACCACCTGAGATCTGGGGAAGCAATACCATGATGAAACCCCCTTCATGCTCCTTGCTTCCACCTCACAGGCCCAAACCCACTGAGGGGAAGATTTCCTGACTGAAGGCAAGGGATGCTCCATGTGCCAGGTTTTCCCTAAATATGCCTTTGACTGGGATCCAGTTTTACAGCAAACATTGAAACTGTTGGTTTAAACGTGCTGAGGGTTTTTTTTCTCTGTTCCGAGCATTCAGCAATATTCACACCAAGCCCAGGCAGGGCAGTGCTGCACTGGGGGATTCATAACTCAAGACATCCCTTGGGCCAAGCAGCCTGAGATGTTTTTAACTGGCACCAGCTCCCATGGCAGCAGCAGGCATAGAGATCACAGCCAGGAGACTGCATGGTGATGTTCTGTGACAATATTAGTGGTGGGAATCAGCTTCAATTTTTCACTTTCCATTTCTCTGCAGACCAAAGATGAATATGCACCATCTTCACCATCTTCATTAGCAAGGCAGACGCCTCAGCATGTGAGCAGAGGTGATTTCCCTTCCTTCTGCAGCACAGAGCAGGAGATAAGCACACATCAAAGGGGGAATTGGTGATTTCTATGGAAGGATCCCAGTCTGAACTGGAAGGCTCCTGCACAGGGCCCAATCCCACCTGACACGTGTCAAGTGGAAATCATGAGTTTTGCTGGTGTTTGCTAATGTCAGTGGGATGCTTTGTATTAGTGTCGCTCAGACCAAACAACTGCAGTTTTGATTTGTAGATGAAATAATAACTGTGATAACCAGAGCTCAGCCCTAGCCTGCATAACTGCACTCCTCTAAAAATCATGTGTCCAGACTCCCTTGAGAGAGCTTGGCAGGCTCAGAGTGTGACTCATCCCCCTCCCAAAACACAAGAGTGACGGGATGAATCACCCATTGACTGGGGAGGATGTCTCTCCTCAGGTAGCTCAGGCAGGATGTCTGGCACTGAGATGTCAGTGGTAGGTGACCTCAGAACTCTCTTTGGTTCTTGCTCCTTGGTGAGCCAGGCTTGTTTTAGGACATCTTTGAGCTTCCCTTTCCTAAATCAGTGGCAGATTAGTTGGAAACATGGAGCAGCAAACTGCAGCATTTTAAGCTGACAGAGATCCTGTGGGCAGACTCTGCTGTCAGGGAAGGAGATTTTCAGCTGCCCTGTCCCCATTGAGTAGTCACAGTTCTTCACCTGCTCCAAAGCATCCAGAACCAGTTGGGCTCAGCTAGGGCTTGGAGTGGGGCCTGCCTGTGGGCAGGGGCTGCACTGGGAACAGTCGGGAGCAGAGCAGGGTGATGGTTTCTAAAACCTTCCTGGTTTTAGAAACCATCACCCTTTCCTTTTGAAAGCCCATCTATCTGAACCTTTCATTCCTGCCACAGACAAGGGAATTCACATTTGCAGTCGTGATACCCAGAGCTGGTCAGCTACTTGTTTTCCTTCCTGAGATCTTCCAACACAGACTTTCAAGGATGGCTCAGCCTGTTTGCAGTGATGGAAGCTACAGCACATTAACAAGTTTTCCAGCATGCCTTCACCTGTGAGGTGAGGCAGGGCAAGGCACGGGAGCTGTTTTCCACCATGTCACCTTTCCTGTAAGAGGCTGTAGGGAGAAGAAAGGTTTGCACCAGGTCAGAGGTACCAGCAGCCCCCGGGCGCTCCCCTACCAGGTTTCCAAGACATGGTGCCCCCCACATTTGCTCTGTTTGAACCCTCAGAATTGCTGAGATTGCTGGAAGTAAGACCTCCAAAGGATGAAAGCCTGTGGACTTCAGGACAGACAGAAGTTCAGACGGGCTGCACTTTTTTCCAAGACTTACCCAGAATCTGAACTTCAATTAGCTGGCTTTGTATTTCCAGAGCACTAGAAGCAAGGTGAATTCTGGCTTGGTAATTTTTAAACTTGTTTTTTCTCATCTGAGGGTTTTAGCATTAACCTACAAGCAATGCAACTTTTAATGTGATGACACAGACAGCCTCAAGTTGGTAGAGGTCAGTTCTCAAGGATTTTAGCCTGCAGGAACCTACTGATTTTTAATGGGAGTCACACAGCTAAATCCCTGCATATGGTCTTGAAATTCATTCCATAAAGTCAGAGTCTTTCCAAGCCTTCATTTCAGCTAACATCATTATAAATACTTCAATGACTTTTGGAGATCATATAGGATACATCACCAGTCAAAGTGAGTTAGAAACAAATTGACATGCTCTTGCATCTGGGGAGGGGACTAGCTTTTCTTTGGGGTTTGTTGTTTTCTTTTATTTATAATTAAATTATTTGCTCTGAAAGTTGATTGGTATTGACAAAGAGTACATTTTCTTTCCACTGAATACAATTTTTCCTTTTCTTTGTGAATCAGAGATGAAAAATTTACCACTTTGGTAAAAGGTGAAAAATCCTGCAAGTTTAAAGTTAGTGTGCTTGAAGCTTTTAAAGAGTGCAGAGTTGTGGTCAGCACCTCTGGACCTTACACAGAGTTTTAGGGAAAGCTTGACTTCCAGAGAAGACCCTAAATAGAGGGGTTTTACTGGGGAACTTCTCATAGGAAGGCCTCCCTCAAATGCAGTGTATAGAATCCACCTTGCTGCAATAGCTGCAGCATAACCTGCTCACAGCTCCTAAGTGACCAAGGAGCCCAAGATCTGTTCGTTCAATGTTTGAAATGGTTATCCAGCCTTACTGCCAAAATGTAGGGCATTCATTTTCCTGGATCACTGAGCTAAATGATTTTTCTTAGCTCAGACCTAGGGGCAGAAACAGAGGCTCTTGACTCCCAGTCCAGTGCTCTAAATATTTCTCCTTTGTCAGAGGGATGAGCAGCAAATAAATTCACACAAGCCCTTGACAGGAAGAGCATGTGTGGTGGGAGGAGGTACTGCCAGACACTGCATACTTAATTCAATTAAGGAGTTAGTGTCTGTTTATAGTTAACGGGGATTTAAGGATACATTCCTCAAATGTGCTCTGCATTGCCCACTGGAGGAGCCCTTCCCTCTCCTAATCTGGGTCTGATGTGTCTAAAACCTTGTCCATCTTTTTTGAGTCCAAAAATACGCCTGGACAGTCTCTTCTCTGGTGACATTATCTGTGCCAGAGCAAACCATTTCAGTGAGAGCTTTTGTCCATGGATTACTTCCAGCTGTAGGTATTTCCTTCTGCAGAAATTGCCACCTACTTCTAGCCACAAGGAAACCCGGTCGACGTCCTTCACTACCAACATCTGCTAAAATGCGATCTTGGGAGGCTGAGACCAGGCTCACAGTGCACAGGGAGCCCTCAGAGGCCTGGCTAGGCCAGCCTTTCCCTTTCATGCAGTGAAATGACCCATGTTGTAATTCTGCTTCAGATGGGAGGCTGGGGGAGCACAAGGGATGGAGTGGGGGAAGGAGGGGACAGTGGATGGAGCCCAAGGGAGTCTCCAGCTTTGTCTTGCCACAGTGCCCAGCGCTTGGGAGAGAAAGTGTCTGCAGAGGGTTTTGGAGTACATCGAGGTGTCTGTGCCCTTCCTAGTTAGGGGCTGTGTATCTTGAAGTTCTAAAATTGTGGCCTAACTTTTGGCTAGTAGGATTATCTGTTTATTTCTCTTCATTTGAAAAGTAAGTTTATTGATGTGAAGTGGCATCGTTTTTGTCAAGTTGAGCATTGCTTCTTCTCATGCTCAGCGTTTCTGAAGGTTGCAAGTCTGAGCTTTCTGTCTGGGCTGTGCAGAAGGTTGGGTTATTTGCCTGACTCGTGGCTTTCATGGACATGTTGCCATTAGCCTGGTGCTGCCCTCTAATCTCTGCCTTTACCGAACCCAGAGAGCAGCAGAGCTGCTGGAGTCTCCCTGCTCAGCTGCCTGCCCTGGTTTCTGTGTCGCCTGATGCTAATGTAGTTCTAATTAACTTGAGCTCTGGGAGTTTGTGTCGTGGGTGCTGCTCCTGTGGGGTTTGTTGGTGCTGGGGAGGCAGGTGCACAAAGCAGTGGCAGACGTGGCTCAGAGCAGCCCTTTGAGATTCTGCATTACCTGCACTAAGCCCTGTGGTTATTTTTCCAAGCAAGGCTTTTAGGATGAAAGGAGTTTTGGGTATTTTTTTTCATCCCAAGAAATTAACTTCCCCGTGAATAAGGAGAATACTTCTTTAGAAGTTCTGTTTTTCAGCTCCTAAATTTTTTATATCTATCCACATAACTGCTGAGCCGCTCTTCTGTACTAACGTCTGCTTCACCGTGCCTGTTTCTCAGGGGCACCAAATCTGTCTTGCATTAAACTCTAGTTCTTGTATTATTTTAACTAAGCCTTTCAGAAGGTGGTTCATTTCTAGTGGCAGGTGTAACAAGTCTGTATTTCCTGCCAGCTCTGGCCCATGCTTCCTGATGATGCTGAGCTGGGCTGGATCAGGCTCTCCTCCTGCCTTTCCTGAGGCTGGTATTACACCCTCCTCCCCTGTGAGAGCCAGTCTTTCCTTGTGCTCATTTCAAAGTGACCCTCCCTGGGATCTCCAGGCAGCAGCCACTGCGGCAGCGCTGCACCCTGACATTGATAAACCACAACATATTGTTTAACATATTGTTCCCAGTCCAACATATTGTTCGCATTCATCATGGAAGCAATCAGTACAGACCATTTTATTGCAAACCTGTTTCCTGGTGCTCATCATTAGGTCATTAACCTTAACAATGTCAACATGTTCTCAGTATGCAGTTTAATTGGAGAACAGTGCAGAGCACTGCACAGGCTGTGCCACATACGGGGCACAGTTTAGGAGTAATAGAAATGCTGCACCAGCACGGCACTGCTGAGAAATGAAGTCAGGTTTGGACAGGGATGCAAATAAAAGAATAATGTAGCCTTGGGGGACTCAAAGAATATCTGAGCAGAACCATAATTTCCTGTGAGCACCTGTGCCAGGTAAAGGTTTTCATTTTACAGTATCCAATTCCAGGTACTGGTTTTGTAGTTTTTTTTCCTGTGGTGGTGCCTTTGCCAGTTTCAAGGAAAAGAGATGGGCAGACAAGTGACTTTTGCTCCTCTAGCTGCAAACACTGATCTTGGCAAGGCTTTCCTCTGAAAGTGCTTGTTAAAGCAGCAAAGCTCATGTCTCCTGAGGCTAGTTGCTCCCAGGCTATGTGACAGAAATTCAACAAACAACTTGCATGTGGAAGAGTCTTGTAGGAGCAAGTAAATTCTTCAGGAAAAATATCCTGGTTGTGTACTAAACTTTGGGGGAAGATTTATTTTTCCTATTTTTCTTACAAGACTTTTGTTGTCAATTATAAATTATTACACTCTGTGTGAGCTCTGCTTGGTTCTTATGGAGATTTTCAGGACACCACCACCAGTCTTAGTGTACATGGTCAAACTCAACCTCATGCAAGCGGGGTCAGGTCTTGGCAGCATCACTTGAATCTTCTCATGATGCTGTTGAGTGCTGATAACCTGTGCTTTGGGTATTAAGGTTGAAATTTAAGGTATCTGTGGGACATCATCTTCCATTTCCTGTTGATTTTTATTGGCAATTAGGTAGATGTGAACATTTCAGCCTCAAGTTCTTCTGGGTTTTGATTGCCCTGCAGCAGTACTTAGGTGGGGTCTAATTAACTGCTATGCATACGACTGAGAAAATGCATCACTTTCCCCTCACTGCTCCAGGTGAAAGCACAAATTGCTCAGCATTGCGATGCCAAGGGACAGATTTGTGCTGCAGGAAAGGAAGAGTTGAGGCAAGGAAAGCACAAGAGAGCGGCAGGTCTTTAGGGGATCCTCTTCTGTTGCATCCTCCTTTCCTATGAAACACAGGTCCTTTTCCCTACCAGCCTGGCCTATTTCTGCTGTCTCATATTTTTGTACTTTAGCATGGAGCACTGCTGTGCCTTGACAGGAAGGTCCAGAGGTCTGATTGACACCCTGTTTCTTCCCCAATACAAAATAAACTAATTTCTTCAGCTTTGCACAATATTCTTTTGAAAAGAGGTATTGATCTATGCGAGTCTGTAGAGTGAGTAATCAGTATCCACCAGTTTGAGAGAATAAATAAATCAAGGGACAGAAAATGATGGATGAGAATACCATTGAGTGCTTTCTGAACTGATGCTTTGTTCTGACTGCTCAGCTCCTGAAAGGGTGGGCTGGATTTTGTAGCATCAGACTGATGTGAAAGCTTTGCCAACTTCAAATTAACCCAGTTGTTAGATGTTACTGAGTGATTTTGAACCAGTGATGCTTTCTAGGCTGACTCTTATCCAGTTAAAGACAATAGCTCGTGAAGAAGGAAAGGCTTCCCTTTCTCTCACTGTCGCATTTATAAAACATAATCAAGCTTAGTGGTTTGACATTTGTATCTACCTGAGCCTGTCTGCATGGATCACTCAGAGCCAGGCTGGAGTGCAACAGGAAAGACTCTATCAGCATGGTAACACTGGAGTGCTTCAGTCCTATAAATCCAGAGAAGCTGCTACCCTTATCTTTCTCTAAACTCACTGTGCACCTCACACAGAACTTGCACAAAGCATGTCCAGCCTAAAACACAGCCTCAGTGGAAAGCAAGAGCTTTCTGTGTGCTTTGTGCATGGGGAAGCATCCAGCTGTGGGGCTGTGGGAGCAATGTGCTGTGGCTGCAGATCAGGAATCTCCCTTTTGGCTTGCAACTGCCAGAATCAGCAATCCTGCCCCAGATACCTCCTGTCTCATCCCACCCTGTGTTCTTTGCTGGCTGGATCCAGTCCCGAAGCACACCTAGCTGGTCCTGCTGAGCTCTGAGTCTGGAATCTGGGAGCCTCAGGATGAGGGCAGAAGCTGCTCCAACCCATGACACAAGCAGCTCTCTTCATCCTCAGCCCACTTTCCTACACCTTTGGGATACTAAAACCTTCTAGGGAGCCAATTACCATTATTTAATCTATAATTAAAAGGCCAGATAACCAGATAACAATCTTGCAGACAGCATGGCCTGTCTAAACCGGCCTGAGCTTTCTCTGGAGCAGTGGCACGGGGAAGCAGCTGTCCTCTGAATACTGACAGGTCACCAGAGAGATGGAGGGGAAACAGGTGCTGTTCAGGGGCTGTTTCAAGGAAATGAGAACAGCCCAGGAGAGGTGGGGAGGAGGCACAGTCTATTGATCAGGCTGCACAGCCCACTGAAATCCAACACAGCTGCTTCAAGGACTGACCTTGTTTCGAAAGCAGAAGAGTTTGGAAAAGTCTGTTTGATGGGAATGGAGAGGAAATCAGGCCACACTTTCAAAGCAATGTGTTCTTTCTCTCTCCATCCATTGAATGTAGTTTCTTGAACAGACTTTGGCTGTCATTTCCTGAATGCTCAGGGAGCAGCTGGCCTGAGGTTTTATATGTATTAGCAGAGATAAAATAGGATGAGTGTAACTGTGGCAGGGCTGGGGAAAGGAAGGGCTGGAACACGCCACGTGCTGTGTGTGTTATTCCCGTGAAGGTGCCTCTGTCATTTAGAGAAATAAACAGGCTGCAGAAAACTTAATCAGCTGCTAAACCTGGCCTGACAGCCAGCCTTCAGAGACACCTCCTCCATCTCCAGACTTGGGCTGAATCAGCAGTTTTTGCCCTGTGAGAGGCCTGGCTTCCCACGTGCCTCAGCTGAGGGACGGAAAGGATGGACACACTGCTGTGCTAGAGCTGCCTTGGCTTGAGGGCACACCGTAAAAGCTCTCTGAGTACTTGCAATGCCTGATGGGGAGCCAGCTCTTTGAGCTGAAGACTCTTGGCAGAGGCACTTGTCTGAACTGACATCAAGACTGATGTTATGAAAGAAAATAGCAGTAGTAAGTGAAAAAGAGTTGAGCAACTGGCTGATGCCCACTAGGGTAAAGAGAAGAGATCTGGAGGGAGGTGGAAGTTGGGAAGGTGAATGGAGGAACTGGCAGGGCAGAAATCAGGGACTCAGCTTCTGCTGCTGGCTCCTTCCCTGGCCTTGGCCAAGGTGAATAAGCTGAATAAATGTTTGCTAATTTAAGGAACAAATCAGTGATTTTAGGCACTGAGTTCTAGATACTGAGGTCTAAAAGGAAGCCCTATGCATTCAAGGTCTTCCAAGAGAAAATGTTGTCACTGTCACACCTACACTCTCTCCATCCTGACATGGTGGTAACATTTTATGGCTGTTGAATTTTGTATTTGCTTTGTATGGCCAGCTTTTGATGGCGGAAGGGCTACAAGGGTGGCTTCTGTGAGAAGCTGCTGGAAGCTTCCTCCATGTCCAGCAAAGCCAATCCCAGGAGGCCCCAAGACGGACTTGCCACTGGCCAAGGCTGGTGGTAATGCCTGCCACTGGCCAATTAGAAATGGTGGTAGTGCCTCTGTGATAACAGATTTGAAGAGGAAAAAAGGAAATTATTAAGCAGTTGTACCTGCAGCCAGAGAGGACATCAGTGAGAATATATGGGAGGAACTGCATTCCCAGAGCAGCGCAGGAGGGACAGGAGCTGCTCCAGGTGCCAAAGCTGAGATTCCCCTGCAGCCCATGGTGCTGCCCATGGAGAGACAGCTGGGCCCCTGCAGCCATGGAGGGCATAGGGGGCAGAGATCCATGTGCAGCCCATGGAGGAGCCCACGCCAGAGCAGGGAGATGCCTGAAGGAGGCTGTGAGCCCGTGGGAAGCCCGTGCTGGAGCAGGGTCCATGGATCCATGGAGAGGGGTTTCCTGGTAGGACTTTTCACCCTCCTGGTGACCCTGTGAGGGACCCACACTGGAACAGGCTGTGCCTGAAGGGCTGCACTCCTTGAAAACAGACTCATGTTGCAGTAGTTAGTGAAGAACTGCTGCCTGTGGGATGGACTCATGCTGGAGAAGTTCATGGAGAACTGTCTCCCATGGGAGGGACCCCACGCTGGAGCAGGAGAAGGAGTCTGTCTCTGCTCCCTGAGAAGCAGCAGAAACAACCTGTGATGAACTGGCCATAACTCTCATTCCCATCTCCCTGAACTGCTGGGGGAGGAGGTAGAGCTGGGAAGGAGGAAGGGGTGGGGGAAGGTAATTTTTTAGGTCTTATTTTACTTCTTAGCATCCTGCTCTGATTCTGTTAGTAGCAAATTCCATTAATAAATCCAAGCTTATTTAGCCTGTGATGGTGTTTGATGAGTGATCTCTGCTGGTCCTTACCTTAACGCATGAACCCTTTGTTCCCTTTGTTATATTTCCTCTTCCCTGTCCAGCTGTGGAGGGGAGTGACAGAGTAGCTTTGGTGAGTTCCTGGCATCCAACCAGCACCAACCCACTACAAGTTTCCATCAAACAATGCCCAAAATATATTTAAAACAAAAACTCTAAAACCTTTTCAGTAAGTCCAGAGTTAACTGTTTTAATTAATGTATTTTAAAGGGATCATAGTGGAGCCTTGATGAACAGCATCATCCCCACAGACAGGCACTGTGGGGAATCTGATGGTTTATTCATTTCTGTGGGACTCAGGTGCCTTGCTGTGTGCTGAGCAGCTCCCCAAAGCCTCCCAGCCCAGGGTTTGGGGATGCCTATCGGATCTTGCTTCAGTTTGTCCAGCCCAGACACCAGACCTGGCTGCACTTTGGGGTGCTGGTTATGTGAACCTGGAATTAGCTGAAGTATCTGTAGGTTGCAGGTACACGAGAAGCACAGCTGGCCGTTTTGATTTGTATATGTTTATGTAAATGCCTCATAAAATATCCCCCACTGGGACAAGCCGAAGTCACGCATCATAAAGATCAGCTCCTGTAATGGCTTATTTACAACTGCATTTGCCAAGGTAGTGAAAAAAAATATGCCTGTGTTTATAGGAAATTAATTTCTGTCCCTTCAGTGATCAGCCCTGAGCAAGCAGAAGACCTGAATTATTCCAGTTGCTTCGCTCTGGCAGAGAACTGCTCTTCAGAGCCTCCTGCAGTGTAATCTGGTGGGGATGTTTAATCAGGAAACCTTAAAGCAGCAAGGCCCCAATCCAGCCAACTCAGTGCTCCTGCAGCAAGCAGTCCTTCTTTAGCAAAGCACTAAATCACACCTTAATTTTACACCTGTGCAAAACCCAGGTACCAGGCTTGGCTGAAAAAGGTGTATAGGGCTTTTGCTGAAGAAGAATGGATTTTTGCCTTGGGCTTGAATTAGCATACAAAGAATGAAAAGCCTTACGAGGCAGATCAGCAAGGTTATTTAAAACATAAAACAACCAAAGCATGACAGGTCCCACCAAGGGAGGAACAGTTGTCAGTGCCAGTAGATGGTGCTCTGCCAGCTCCCTGTGTGGGTGAATCCACACTCATCCCAGATTTGTGCAGCACCCCAAAATTTTCATGCCTTAGTGCTGCTCCCATGGCTGAGGAGGTCGTGACTTTGCTAGGAATGAACCTTGAACACCCATCTATGCATAGATGTTCTGCAGAAAGCAGTTGGATTTTGTAAGAGTCTTTAGGTAAGTCTTACCCTTCAGGTAAGATTTTTGTACCAAGAATGTAACTGCTGAATGCTGTGGGTAAACCAAACCTGAACTATTTAACTCTGCAGGACTTCTTAATAATTAAGAAAGAGTAGGTGAAAATCTTGTTCAAACCAAAGCCAGCTATTAATTTCTCTATAATTCATTAATGATAGGTTTCATCCTGAAATCTGTTGTAAGATAAGACTGAGACATTTTTTGCTATTTTTTTAAGATTCTGGCAGAAGAGATGGTGGTGTTGCTGCCCTGGGCAAAACCAACTTCAGGACAAGCACTGCTCCTGCCACAGCTAACAGCCCTGCTCGCCAGCCAAGATGCTCCCTCACAATTTGGTGCCATCAGAGGCTCCTCTGCAGCTGGGCTGCCCTGAAGCAAGGGTTGAGATCTATTTGGCAAGAGAGGCAAACCCCTGTGCAGTGGCTGCCGATGGAAGCAGGGCTTCTATCTGTCCCTTTGTGGCCAAGGATTAATCCCATGAGAGCTAAAGAGCAGATGTTCAAATTAAGGGTTTTATCTATATGTATCAGCCCACCCTGTGTGTTAAATCCAGCCCTGTCTGAGCCCAGTCAATGAAAGAAAAGTCTGTTTTCTTGCATGTTCCCCTTAAAATTTGAGGAGTTTCCCTGACAAAGTGATGCATAGTTATAGGCTCAGTAAATGGTAGAGTGATTTATGGCTTGCACACTGTAAATCAATAAAAAGAATCACAGACATTGACAGCATGTTCACAGCCCATTTCTTTAAATGGAAGGCACTTTTCTATCCTTCCCATTTCAGACTGGTTGGCCCACAGGGAGGTTTCTGCCACTAACAAGAGCTGAGAGAGTCTTTACAAAGCTTGTAAAAACTACATCTTATATAATACTTTTTTCCTTATATGCCCTTTCTTGCTGTATCATCATTTCCAGTCATAGAAAGTACCATGTCCTGCACCCTGGCTTATGTGATTCCCTTCTCCTGGATAGTATGAACAAAACACATGAAAAATCTCCTGGGTTTTAAGCCCCTCCAGACCAGTGCCTCTGCCTTCCCAGGGTTGGTGTAAATCCTAATGAAGGTGTGTTTCGTTTGTGTGCCTCTCAGTGTGAGGTTGGGTGTGTGCAGGTCCTGGGAGCAGCTGCGGAGATGCAACAAGTGAAGGAGTTTTCCCTGGGCAGGAGCTGTGGGGCTGCCAAGGATTTGTGTGCTGCAGGCTGGATTTTGAAGGGAAGGAGGGTCCCATGGAGGGAGCCTCATGCTCTACCCTCTGTCAGGAGTGTGTGGGCTCAGGGCTGTGCAGGCCAGGTCACCAGTGGGGACCAGGAGCCTGGGTGCCAGCCAAGTACCATTTCCTTTATTTACATATGGATACCAGTCCTGGAACATGTTTAACTGATCTGTTGAAACAGGACATAAATGGGTGTCCCGGTTTGAAAAAGACAGGTGTCTGCTAAGGAAGGCAGGAGCCACCCTTGAAATGGAAAATGTAAACCACCTCCCTCCAAATTATTATAATTTTGAAATTAAGGGCCTCTCAGGCAAAGATATGGGGATAGGAATAACAGTTCTTTATTATGAGAACTAAGATAAAAATGCAGTAATAAAAAAAAAACAAAAAACAAACCACTGACAGAGTCAGAATACAACCTGACACCCTGTGGGTCGGGCTGTTGGTAGCAGTCCCATTAAATGGTGGCTGCAGTCCCCTGGAGTGCCAGATGTGGTTCTGCTGAAGCAGTGATCCTGTAAAAGGGCATCGTTTTCCTCTGAAGATCCAGTGGTGATAGGTGGGCCTGGTCTTCCTCTGAAAACGCAGTGGAAAAGGCTGCCTTGGTGTTCCAAATCTCAGATTTTATCCAGGTAGGAATGCTTGGCTCCTCCCCCTGGGTGGAGCCTCTCCCAATGGGATGATGTAATTTTATCAGTCACGCAGGGAGATTCAGTGGACCATTCACAGAAGATCTCTCCCTGGATGGAGGATGGGCTGTGGAAGAGATAAAGAAAACTGCCCCACCTGGTTTTTAACAGCTGGCCCATAAACAGAGGATTACCCCGCCCTGGAGTTACGAGGGATGGGTCATGGAGGACATAAAGAACACTGCTCTACCTGGTTTCAAGAGATGGTGACAGAATACATACTGCAACCCAAGACGATGGGCCATAAAAGTCAGCCATTTAAGTCTGGAGAAGCATTAAGAGACTCTTCAGTGCTGGGTAAGTTATGAATAGTCCATAGCTCAGCCAGCTTCCACAAGTGCTGGAGTCCTGGCTACTCTGAAAGAACCCTCTCCAAATATCTGCTGGCTGCTCTTCCCTAGGGCAGCCATGTAACAGCACAGGACAACTGCACAGGATTTCTTCAACCGAGCTCCTAATGCTTGTCTACGCTCTAATCAGAAGCAGTCAGCAACTTGTTAAAGGTTACAGGCTAAAAGATAACATCTTTTAGAAATTCAGATTTTTTATTAAAGCTTCCACTTGCTTTTAAAGACAGCAGGTATTACAGGTATGCTTATGCCTTAGGAACACAGCCTGTGCTTAGACATATTTTGGGTAAGCTAGAGACTCCCCAGAAGGTGCTGGTTTCAACACCACAAGGGAACTGCACTTCAGATAAGCCACCCCCTTTCCCCCACCCCTTCCAGGAAGGGAGAGACAAAAAAAGGAGAGATTATAAGTTGAAATAACAATTTACTTAAAGCACAAAGCAGTGGAATAAGACACACACAGTAACAACAACAGTATTAATAGCAAAAGAATATAAAGAAGAAGAGGTGTTTTCCCCACAGAGGGATGTTCACCGCCAGGAACAAAAAACCACAAGTTGGTGACGCTTCCCAGAGATTGCACCCACATGGTCTCCAGACAAAGGCAATATGGTGGGGCAGCTCCTGTGGCTATTTTCACACCCCTAAGCCCAAAAACAACAGAAATCAGGGACTAACCAACCCTGGAAGGTGGGTCATTCCAGGTAGGTGTTGTGGAGCCCCTGCCTGGGCTCAGCTCCTCGTAGTTCCAGGGGTGCTACTCAGCACTTTGTGCTGCTCTGGGCGATGACATTCCTGCCACATGCCAGCCCCACGCTGCCCAGTGCTGCTGGCTCAGCTGTGCCCCGGAGCTGCCCCTCTCAGAACCACAGCCCATCTGCAGTCACGCTTCAGAGGAAACGGGAGGAGGAAGGAGGGAATCAGGGGTGGCAGAGGGACCAGCCCCACAGGGGTTGGTGGCAGCAGCTCCTCTGCTGGGGTGAGCGAGGCAAGATGAGGCACTTCCCGTTTTCCCTGCCCAAACCACACCACCTGCAATGATGTGGGTGGTGCAGAATAAACAACCTGGCCACGCTGGCCCAGTGCTGAACTGCACCATCCTTCTCTGCAACCAGGACACTCAGTCAGGCCACAAATGAAATTTGAGCAGCTTGAGGAAATTTAGTGTCTCCCTTGTTTATTTTGATGATAGAACACGATACAGGCTTTGCATGATGGGCACTATCCATTGGATTGCAGCCCCACATACTGCAACCACCACCTCTTTCTTGTGTGCAAAAGCAAATGAAAAATCAGCTGAGATTCTAATTACTCTGTGCTAATTGGGCTGCATTCAGGCTCCATTGATGATGCTATTATGCTGCAAGAAAACAAGGGCAGCATATGTACTTACCTTGCTCTACTTATCCTATGATTATTCTCTGTTAGTACAGAAACATCCTAAAGCATCAGCCTGCACACAAATTAGCCCATGCAATGGACCACTGGAAGTTCAGCCCTGGAGCACATTCACTCTTTTTCAGCATCAAATGCAATATCAGGGATGCCACAGCAGCACAAAGCACTTTTATCTTGTATTGGGCTTAGCTTGTAACAGCATTTGCAGTCGTGTGTTTCCTCACAAGAAAACACTTTTGTATTCCTACTCAATCCATCCTGATGTCCTTATCTAATAGGATCTCCAATGCAGAGTTTCACCGTGGCTTCTGGAAATCGTGCTGCCTGGGGAAGCATCACCATGTGCCTGGCAGTGCTCCTGTGCCCGTGCCTGCCAATTAGCTCTAGTTCTTGATAAAGGGGAGGAGGGCATTCCATGTTGGATTGCTCACTCCTGCTTTGGTAACTTGAGCAGAACTTGTTTTCTACTGTAAACTGGACTGAGACTTTTTTTTTATTTTAGTAATATCTAATATGCTGAGAGCTCCTGGAGTCATTACAAAATCATCAGTGCTTGTTCCAGTGTGATATATTCTGTTTGTCTAGATGCTGTTTTCCTACCATATGTATTTATTGAAGCTGTCTGAGTATCTTATTCTGCGATGTTTTGCTTATTTATTCAAGAATGAGTTCATCAAAATTCAGCCAAGCTTTCTGTCCTCAACATACAGAGATCTAATCGAGCATTTGAACACACCCATCACAGTAGCAACGGAATGAAAAATTCCATGCGATTCCAAAACTGAATGCAAACTTGATAGGAGCGATGAAAGAAGTCTTCCTGCCCCGAAATCCATCCTGGGTATTACTCTGTGAGACTGTGATGACCTCGAGAGGTAAAGGAGGAAATTGTCTCAAGTTGCACCAGGGGAGGTTCAAATTGGATATTTGGGAAAATAATAATTCCATGGAAAGGGTTGTCAAGCACTAGAAGAGTCTGCCCATGGAAATGGGGAAGTCACCATTCCTAGGAGTGTTCAGAATATGTGTAGATGTGGCACTTGGGGACAGGACACAGTTTAGTGGCGATCATGATGGTGGTGCCACGTTGACAACTGGACTTCATGATCTTAAAAGTCTTTTCCAACCATGACAATTCTATGATTTCTCCCTTTAAGGCACCTGGTAACTCAAACCACACTCCAGTGGGAGTCCCTGGGGACTTTCTAGCAGGTGCCTGTCTCAAGGCCCATCAATGAGTAAAGTGGCCATGATACCATGTTCAATATTGTGGTCTCATCAGGGAGACTGATTTGTGTTGCATTAAGCAAGACAGGGTTGCTAATATCCACTGAGGTTTACATGGGAAAATTTAAAGCCTATTCCAGTATATTAAATGAGGCTGAAAAGCTTCGATCAATAATTTCCCTTGTATGAAAAATAAGAGATGAAAATGAAGGTAGATTGATTCAAAATACTTAATGCCAGATACCAGCTGATGGAAGTACCTTGTAAATAGCCTTTTGTACGGTTGCCAATGAATTAGTCTAAATTGTGAGGGTGATTGAAATGTGTTTTATAATGTTCATGTCCAGTTTAGTGGCCATTTACAAAATTTAGAGGAATATGAAATCCCCAAAGAGTAAGTGAGCAGCCAGCAAAACCCAGAGTAGCAAGCAGCGGTAGCTTGCAAATGAGATCTTGGAGTAGTTTATTAGACAAAAAAGCCAAGTTCTTTACAAGCAAGAAGAATCAGTGCTAGTAGTGTTTTAAATTTTAAAATGTGTTTTCTAAGTACTTCCTTTTTCATCAACCCTCTATTTTACATGGAGATTATGATCTTTGATGTGGAAACTGAACTGGATGTGGGTTTTGAAGTTAATTTGGTAATAAAGGAACATTTCCTTCTCTGAACAACCCTACACTCCACTGGGGCGGTTCGTGTAGGACTATTTTGTATCTCATCACGCTCATTTCTGCAGGGAGTTGGGAGAATTGTGTTCCTCTGTGGCTCACTGGGGTGGATGGTGACCTTGGGCAGTGGTGTGATGACTCCTGGGGACAGCCCGTGGTCCCAGTTAGAAGAGGATGCCCAGAGACCTCAGGATTGAGAGCAGTCACATCGTCCCTCGCAGCCTGTCTCTCCCGTGTGTGCAGAAGAGCCTTGCAGCCTTCCTTGCCTTTCTCAAAGGTTTTACTGGTTCCCTCTCGCTCTGTGCGCTGTCCCAGGGCTTTTCCTACCAGTGCTTGGGAAGGCTGCAGTGTGGGTCTACTCCATGTTCTGAGACCACTGAGCAAACCAGCAGGAGATCCAGAAAGATTCATCCACGGTGCATCCCCTGGGGGCTTCCCTTTCATTTAGAAAAAGCAGTGAGCACTAATTTTTGCATGTGTGCTCTTGTGTGGATGTAGTCACAAGGGAAAGGGCTCTGCACTCTGCAAATTTGGGTCTTAACCATTTTGAGAACTTTATTTTGTGCTGATTTTTTTCTGCTTTAATGCATTGTGGCATTGCACTGCTGATATTGGAGCTGCTGGCTGAAGCCAAGGCTTCCTGCAGACAGGTCCCACTCAAGCAGTTCTCTGACAAGGGAGTGACAGCCAGGCTGCCTGCACAGGGGTCATTTGCACTTTTTGTCCTCCAGTGAGCCCTGAGGTTTTTTGGTTTTTCTTATCTTCTTAATGAATTCAGTAGGAAAGTCTCTGCTTCAAAGCAGAATGCTCTGGGGACAGCTCATTGCAGCCTTCCCAAGAGGTCTTAAAAAAAAAAAGAGTCATAGTGACTTTTTACACAGCTAATAGGGATAGGACAAGGGGAAATGGTTTCAAACCAAAACAGGAGAGATTTAAATTGGCAGTTAGGAAGAAGTTCTTCCCTGTGAGGGTGGGGAGGCGCTGGCACAGGGTACCCAGAGCAGCTGTGGCTGCCCCTGGATCCCTGGCAATGTCCAAGGCCAGCTTGGAAGGAGCTTGGAGCAGCCTGGGACAGTGGGAGGTATCCCTGCCCGTGGCAGGGGTGGCACCAGGTGAGCTTTAAGGTCCCAACCCAAATAATTCTATCATTCTATGAATGTCTTGGGTGGAGCTGGCATTTCCAATAAAGCATTTTAGGTGCAATGACACCTTCCTGCCTCCACAATCATATAATCAGGAGGAAAAAGACGGTGTGCAGCTGCTGGTGCTATAAAAGCAATGGCTAATGATGAATTTTGTCCTTTACTTTAGGGTGTTTTATTGGAATAGGAAGAAAATGCACCAAGGAGGGGCTGTGGAGTGCCCACAGGATTATGATGATCAGCAGTGCCAAAAGAAAAGTGCTAGAAAAGTAATATCTTCTCATGAGTAACAGGAAAACAGCTTTTTTTCCTGGTGATTCAGTCCGCTAATTAGTTTCCAATACTCAGTCCACAGGATTTTTGCAGGAAATAGGTCTTTCTATTTATAAATTGTTGTTCTATCAAGTCACAATTTTTAATTTGTGGCCTTGAGGATTTTCATTTCCTCCTTGTGAGGTGCATTTTAACAAAACTATGTTCCATCAGCACAGTACAAACTGCTGCCAAAACTGCTCTTGGTGTCTCAGTCTAGGCCTTTGTGGGGAAGAGGGAAGCTGGAACAAGGCTGAGACCTCTTGATAGAAATGACTAGGGGAAATGACCTTTCCTCACTTTCTGGATCTCCTGACTGCCCTTGGAGCCCTTTGGGCTGACCTCTGTGGCCAGGACTTGCTGTGGTGGCTTTCCCTCAGTCCCTGTTCAATGTGCAATCAGGAAATTCTATATTATTATATATTCCATATTATTCCATAATCCAAAGAACTGGCTGGTTCTTCACAGCTGATCATAGAGTCATAGGATATCTTGGGTTGGAAGAGACCCACAAGGATCATCGAAGTCTGGCTTCTGGCACAAAATGGGGTTTGGAATCAGGACCTATATTGTAAATCCTTTCCAGGTTTGGGCTGCTGAGGGATTTTCATTTTAACTTGCTGTAAAAAAAGTGGCAAGCTTTTTTATCCAGTGTTGATGGTGTAAGTACAAAAATTCAGAGGATATTTCTTCAAAGATCTCATTTTGACTTCAAAAACACAGTCAGGTTCTGCATCATTCCTCCATATGTTTTTCTTGATACAAGAAACTTGTGATGAAAATGAAGAGACTTGCATTTTTTCTCTGGCACTGCTTGCTTTGTTTCAAAATCATGTTCAGTATTTGCACACTCAAAATAGGCTCTTTAGGCTCTTTCTGTTCATTTATGTTTTTTCTTGGAGGTTATTAAGGGTAATAAAGGATAGAGCAATGCCTTTCTGAAAGCTAGGTGCACTGTAGGAGTGTTTGAAATGTTACTTGCCAAGGAGAAGCAGGTGAGGATTAAAGTGCATTACCTGGGGCATCTGCCTGGCTAAACACATTTAGTTCACAGAATCACAGACTTGTTTGGGTTGGAAGGGACCTTACAGCTCACCTTGTTCCACCACCTGCCATAGGGACACCTTCCACCATCTCAGGTTGCTCCAAGCCCCATCTGACCTGGCCTTGGACACTTCCAGATATGGGGCAGCCACAGCTGCTCTGGGAAACAAGAGAAGTCCTTCATCTGAAGGCTGAGCCATATCCTTGGTATTTCCCAGGACTTGAGATGCTGATTCAGAGTTTTCTGAAGCCACTTGAGCAGCAGTGGAGGTCTCAATGTAAATCTTCTTGGCTCTAGCCTTGAAGGAGACCAGCAGAGCATGCTGGCTCAGCAGGCTCAGCATTGGGATGGTGAATGTTGCTGTTGCTCCTCTTGCAGAAGCTGGCAGAGCCTTTGGAAATAAAACCCCCATGTGACTTTACAAACTGAGCAGTGAGAGTGCAGCAGGAGAAAGGCAAGAGGGGGTTTCCATAGGCATCAAGTGATGACCCTTTGAAAGGTGATGCGTGTCAAGTGGATGGAGCCAGAGTCTTGTCAGTGTTACCAAGCAATGGCACAAGAGGAAACAGGCAGGAACTGATGCCCAGGAAGTTCCACATCACCATCAAGAAAAAAATTCTCTGTGCAGTGACTGAGCCCTGAACAGGCTGCCTAGAGAGGGTATGGAGTCTTCCTCACTGGAGTTATTCCAGACCCCTCTGGACAGTCCTGTGCCCTGTGCTCTGGGATGACCCTCCTGGAGCAGGGAGGTGGGACCAGATAAGCCCCTTGGTCCCTTTTAACCTGGCCCATTCTGTGATGCTGTGAATGTCTGGCACTGCTTCCCGTATTTCCCAGGAAATACAAGGGTTACTGCAGATGTTACTGTCACGGAGGAAGCGGGGGAGAAGCAGGAGGAATTACAGATTTGCTTCACTGCCATTGCTCTAAACAGCAAACAAATAAGCACTAATCAGTAAATCAGCCCATAACATTTTCCCCCAGACACTGTCCTCAGATGGCCTGTTTGTGCTAATCCTCCTTAGCACTGAATCACATGCCAGGCAAAAACCCCCCAAACCTCTGAGTGAGAGATTTTAAACTTACTGTCTGGGAGAAAATTCCCCCCCCCCAAGGCTGGTTTGTAGCTTGTACCAAACAACCCCAGGCCCTGGGCTGGATGCTGATACTGCGTCTGCATTTTGAATCTGCTGCTAATTCATAAACATCACAAGCAGTTGATTTCAGCTGAACCCCTTGATTTAATTACACTCTTGTATACAATGGGGACCTTGTGTTTTCCTATATGTAATGAATATTAAGCTGATAGCCCTGTAATTTCCTGTGCCAGGCTTGCTCTCACTTTTTGCATATTGATACCACATTTGGTTTGTTATTTTCCAATTTTCCAGTCTTCTAGACTTGTGCTCAGCGAGTTCTCCATAGTAATTGCTGTTGGCACACACATTTCCTTCCTCAAATCTGCTCTAACACACTGCAACGAATTTTGTCTCATCCTAGAGATTTGCTTGGGTTTCAATTTCTCTTATTTATTCATTGTCTTGAACTCGGCAGCCCTGGAATCATGCAGGACTCTGGATATAATTTCATATTCCACAGTTTTAATTTCCTCCTTTATCCCAGGCATCCCCTCTTCCCCCCCACATGCGCACGTGGATGGTTTTTATCTGACCCTGTGACTTTCTGCTGTTTGTAAGTGTCATGATTTCAATCTGAAACCAGGCGGAAACACCAATTCGTGTAGTGGTTTTAGTTTGCCAATTTGAAATTTCTTAAGAGCAAAGCAGGCTTAAACTTGAAAGGAATAAAAAACTTTATTAACTAACACAAAAAGGGAAAGACAAAAACCAAACAAGAATCAGAATGAAATTTTCAAAAACACTTCTCCTCCTCCCATTTACTTTTTTCTGACAATATGAAAAGACAAAAAACCCTGGCACTTTCAGTCAGTACCACCTCTAGAATAATCATTTCTCAATTTACCAAGGGAGAAGAGTCTTTTCATGAATGCCATAGAAGTTTTTCACAAGATACCAGTTCTCTTGCTCTCACACTTCACCAATGGCCC
>WAAG01011647.1:0-10340 GCA_013390105.1 Tichodroma muraria | reverse complement strand
TCTCCGGCCCGGCCCGCCGCTCCCGGCCCGCCGCTGCCGGGGCCTCCCCCCTTCCCGCCCGGCCGCGCCGGGCACAGCGGGAAAAGCCGCCTCAGAGCCGGCCGGTGCTGCAGCAGGGGCAGCGCCTGGCCCGGCCGCGTTGCAAGACCGGGCCGGTCTGTTAGCTGTACTCAGGAGGAGAAAGCAATTCCCGGGATCTCACTTCAGAATGTACATTCACAAAGGCGCACCCATTCCTTTCCTTGGTTTAATCCTGTGTCAGTAGTAACAAATTAGCCGATCAGGGCCAACCAGGACAATAAGCCACTTTCCAGTGCTGCTTACTTAGAAACTCCTATCTAAATCTGAACACTAAAATGGATTTAAATGTGGCAGCATCAAAAATAATGCTGCTATTTACTCAGTTTTCTTGGCCTCTTGGTGCGTGTGGTGTTTGTCCAGCTTTTTCTCTGTCTTTGAGTTGCTTATCTGGGTGTACCCTACGCCTTTTGGAGGTGAATAAACCTCTCTTTTGGATGTGATTTGGGCATTGTTAAGGGTGTGGGATGACGACAATATACTTGGGGCAGCATGTGGGGCTGCTTTTGTAGGACTTGTGTAGAATTAAAGCAAAAAAGAAGTTGACAACTTACTTGGGCTTTTATTTGGACTAGAAAACAGACTAGAAGAAAGTGTTCATCATGCAAGATATGTCACCTGAGCATCTATAAAAGCCAACCCCAGGTTGCTGCACTGGAGTTCTATGGAGAAAAGCTTGGCCCTGGGAGGGAGAGCGTTTGATATCTTTGACTGTCACTGTTCTAAGAAATTAAGCAACTTAGAAGGAAAAAGAGACCAAAAAAAAAGGAGACAAAACAGAAGGGGGAAAAAAAACCCCACATTAACTGAATTGTCTCCATTTCCCAAGGGTCTGTGTGAAAATCAGCCTTCTGAAATGTGCCGTAAGGAGGGCACCCACTTCCTGAAACCCTTGAGCTTATGGTTTGTGTTCAAAAAATAGTCAACTGGACTGTTCCCGTGGAAGTGCCAGGCAGGCTGTGCCCACTGCTGGTGCCTCTGGCTTTTCAGGCTTTTGGGCCCTTTTCCACCCCTCTTCATGTCCTGAAGAAGCAGATCCACTCTGACACCTGGCACCCCTCTGATGGCCACGGTACGAGGCAAGGTGCTCTTTTGCTGTGAGTTCATGGCACTGTTTTCCTTCCTGAATTTAACTTCTCTGGCTGCAAAAGGAAAGTCAGATGCCTTCTCTGTATTTCTTTGTGATTTCTTTCCAAGAATATTTACTGAGAAGAGTAATCCCATGGTGAATAATCATCTTTGCTAGAGCAAACAGCAAGAAGAGGTGTGCCCAAATCCCAAACCTGGCCTTCACCCATCACACCCTTAACTGTACTGCTGGCAGGGAGGGGGGAAGCTGGCTGTGCTGCCCCAGGTAAGCACCTACCATTTCTATAAATAAATTCCAGACTTGCTGACTCATTTTTGACTGTGAAGTTGTATGAAGGCCAGGTTCTTCCTCAGGACTTAGCATATAGTGAGTTTTATTTATATATATGAGTATTTAATCTCAATGCTTGTTTTCTCCACCCATCCCTCAGAGGATTGACCAGTATATTTTAAACAGGTTTTAACCAGTATATTTTAACCAGTATATTTTTGACCAGTGTATTTTTGTACTCTAGCTTCCAATCTTTAAAATCTCTTTCCAGTTTGGCCATCATCGTAGTGCAGGGGAGCAGCCAGAGCCTGAGGCAGTGATCAGTGGATGAAGTAGTCACGTTGATGGTGGTGTTGCCACGTGATGATGCAAATTTTTCTATTTTTGTCAGAAATTAAAGCCCTGGTGAACCAGAGTTTAGATCAAAGATACTGTAGTAGGGATTGTGCTTATTTTGTCACCTCTTTCTGCAGAGTAACCTACTTCTGGTGCTACCTCATGTAATCAGAAGCAACCTGTGCAATTAAGAAACTGAGAGACATCTTTAGATGGCAAAGCTGTCAGATTCCTGTCTTTCCCAATTGACTTTTATTTTTCTTAGTGCTCTTGAGGTCTCTTAGCTCCTTTCAAGAGACAATTCATACTTGCAGGCTCAGCAATTATTGATGTCTTCCTTTGTCAGACAATCAGGGTATGTGAGCATGTGTGTAACACTCACAAGGTACATACCACTGGCCTAAATGCATCATTGAACATCTTAAAATTAGAAGCATAAACAACATTCCTTACTGAAAACTCCATTTTTATGGAGCTAATTGCATCAACTCCTCATCCACACATATAAAAAGGGAAATAGCCTATATATTTTTTTTCCTTGACTTGCTCTTACTCCTGCTGAGAGGGCTGGTTGTGGGTATCACAGCAGGGCATACCAGGCACTGTTAGCTGTACAGGTACCTCTGGCAGAGAGAGTTTTGGGTCAGGAAAGGGGAGAATTGTCTGAGATCACTTTGTGATGAGGACATCACTTGTGTTCTGTATATTTCTAAGTGTATTTTAAATGGTGGGACTTGCTGGGTCTGGATGATCCGCACTTGGATTCAGTTTGGTACTTCAGAGTTAATGGTTTGTATTTTACATTTATACAGGGCCCAAATCATCCTCCTGGCTGTAGCTGATTTAAATAATGGCTGTTTCAAGCTGAAACTCTCTCTCCTGCTCTTCCCTCCCTGAGAACAGAGCAGAAAGTGGCTAAGCAAGTGGCACATATGGTTGAAATAGTCTTGGAGCAGGAGCTTCAGAGTTATTCATAACAGCTGAGCATGTAATTGTGCATAATGCAGCAGAAACATTTCTCTTCTTGTGATTGAAAGGCATTTGCTTTTGATTGGTGTGCAATTGTTGTACCTGGGAATATCGAGGGGCTGTGAATCTGCATCATTTCAGGCACGAGTGCTTATCAGTCGCATCTGAAAACACTGGAGCAAAATGGCCTCGTGACAAACGCAAGCAGGGCCAGTAATGACCTTTACTAGACAGTTTTATAGAGCAGGATAAACAAGAGGGGCTGGATCCTCAGCTGCAGTAAAGCACCCTGTCTGTGCTGCTGCTGCCAGGGAGGAGCTGATGCTCGGAGATCCAGGGAAATGTCAGGCAGCAGCAGCTGCCTCTGCTCTGAGGCTGTGGTGAAGCTGTGCTAAGCGAGCCCAGAGCTGGTGTGGATGGGAGCTGGGCTGGTGAGAAAGGCTTCCTACCAGCAAACCTTAGTCTGGAATCTTTGTGGAGCAGGCGAAGCAGGTGAGCTTGGACACTGACCCAGCGATGCTGTGGCAGTGGCAGTTTGCCATCACCTCAAATCCAGGCACTGCTCACTTCCTTTAATTCTCCTCCTTGGACAAAATATTGACCCAGCAGGCTGGGAGTACCTATTTTGGGGCAGAGGGACAAAAGCACCTGAAAGGGCTGTGGAGTGCACTTGGACACGGTCCTAGTGGACAGGACACTGTAGATGCAGTGACTCATTAGCTTGAATTACCTTGTCCATCCTCTCAGTATAAAACTTGAGATCTGAGTTGGTGTGAGGGGCAGATTACCTTCGACTGGGCTGGGACCAGCTTTTGATCACAGAGGAAACCATGCTTTTACTCAGGAGAGGAGTCCAGTCCACAGAGCTGCTGATTTGAGACTTTCATCTGTGTGAAATTCACTTTGGAAGAGTAATATCACCAAAAAGGAAAGCTGGCTGGCTCTCCTAAATTAAGCAATTACTCTTAGACTCAGTCCTGTCTGTGAAGTACTTGGAAGTTCATCCTCAGGCTGAGATGGAAGGTGGTTTAACAAGGTGTTTTACAAAGTGTAGGTGGATAAATTCCTGGAGCGTATCTGTATAAACCCGCAGTAAAGGCTGCACAGAGGTTAAACAGATAGATAACTTCATGGAAGCTGAGTAATCGCACTATTACTCTGTATAATCTTGCTGGAAGGCATATTTTTCTACAGAGCAATGATACAGAAGGTATTTGTGTGTAGTGATTACAGCAGCAGAAATCAATTGCACACAGCAAATAATTTGTTAGCGCAGGGATGCACATTATGTCATCAATAAAGGGATTAGTTTGTTGAACTATAATGAGGGTGAGAAGAAAGCAAACTTCATACTGGTGTAACTAGTCCAGTCATAATATTGGCAACAAATACATCTGGTATACATACATCCTTCTGGAGAGTGAGAGTGTGAGCTTTCCTTAACACCCACTAGCTCTATATGTTCTTTGCATCTTCAGTACACACCATAAATACACATTAATTTCTTAAAAATAATATTTAACTGGATTTTAAGCAATATATACAAGCACACTGCTACATTTACCATTACAAAGGAAAAAGGCATCACCCTAATACCACTGCATCTATTAAGATACTTTCTGCCAAGGTACAGGCAGGGTAATCAGGGGTTTTTTTCTGTTCATTAGGAGCCGTGTGGTCTTGAATTAGATATTCCCAAAGGCAGGCACAGTCCCTTATCCATTGCTTGGATGGGGCCCCAGTAGTGCTAATCTCAGCTCCTCTTATACAAGCCCTAGTCTCTCGTGGCACGTATGATGTGCTCTGACAATCACAAATCACTGTGGAGGAGAAGCCTCCCCAACACCTGCCAGGTGGGTTGGTTTAATTATCCTCAGTGCAGAGTGGATTTTCTAAGAGTGCTGCTGATGGCACATGTTCAAGGTCACATGAAGAAGAGTGGGACTGCTTGGCTGAGAAACAGATGTTGGGCTCTGCCTCTTCTCCCAGCCCCTCACAGCCACACATCCCCACACATCACTTCTTGTGAGCTGCAGAAAATCCCTCCTTGAGCCCCTCCTAAGGGTGTCTTTAACACCTGTGTGCAGCTCCCTGGTGCAGAGGGCACTCCCTGACAGGGTGTGATGGTTTCTCTTGGAGAGTCACTTTGGTTTCTCAGCAAGCACCGAGGCCAGGGTCAACTCCAGCAGGACGCTCTGCAGGGAATGATAGTGCTGAAGGCTGAGATTGGTCTTGGTACAAATCCTACACATCAGGTAGGCATGAGTCCTTCCTTACCCGAGGTTTGAAGATGAATTTAAAACTGACCGCTTTGGAGAACAGACAAAGAGGAAGCTGAAAAGGCAAATTGGGAATCAGCAAGGGAAAATAATCCCTCCTCATTCCTGCAGGTAGCCAAACGCTATCTGCAAAAGTCCCAAAGCATGGGCTTAATGTATATAAATAAGGTGTAAACAAATTCAGTGGCAGGAGAATGCCTAAATCCCTTGGCCCTCTTGCAGATCAAACTTGTTCTTGAATGATTCAATTACTTCTGAGGTCCCACCTTAGCTAGGGATTAACTGACACCAGAGATCAGGACACCCATTATACTGGGATCTGTGCAGACTTCCTGGGCTTGGGTATTGCTGCAAATGGTATAAGGAAGGAGCATGAGCTACAGAGTTACCACGAGGCCCATCCAGTTTTTATAGGCAGCCAATGGTCCCTTCAGATTTTGATGGAGCAGCTGGAGGCAATATTTTCTCGGCCAAGAAAAAAAGGGAATATGACACATCCTGGCATATACTGGGAGTTGGGAAAGTAGTGAAAAATATCTGATGTTGCCTTGCACTGTGTAGAGAGGTTTTCTGCAAGCTGCTTAGACATCCTCAGGATCTTTCTCTACAAGAGAACTGGAGAGGGATTTTGACAAGAGTGAGATGACAAGGAGGAAAAGGCTTCCTACTGCCAGAGAACAGGGTTAGATGGGATATTGGGAAGAATTTCTTCCCTGTGAGGGTGGGGAGGCCCTGGCACAGGTGCCCAGAGCAGCTGTGGCTGCCCCATCCCTGGCAGTGTCCAAGGCCAGGCTGGACAGGGCTTGGAGCAGCCTGGAATAGTGGAAGGTGTCCCTGCCCATGGCAGGGGTGGAACTAGGTCCCTTCCAGCCCAAACCATTCTGTCGTTCTGTGATCAAACAGAAGGTGTTGCTTGTCCCACTTCTGTGTTGGCTGAAGCAAAAAGCCCATTTATCAAGGGTTTATTTATCAAGCCCATTTATCAAGGGTATTTTGGGAACTGTTTTCCTTCCCTTGTCTTGCACCACGATCCCTATTGTCACGGGCATGTCAAAACCTGAGGACTGTTTCCCCAGCTGCAGAGTGTGTGACATGGGGCAGCATGGCAGGAGAGGCTACAGCATAGTCTCCAACCTAAACAGAAGGAAAGGAAGGAAAAATCACACTGGAGTTGTTACTGAAAACAGAATCACATGTAAATGGTAGCTCTGCTGGTGTATTCTGGGGAGCTTCCAGCCATTTAATTGGTTAAGACAGATATATAGCAGTATCACTATCTGCTAGGGACCCACATAAATCATCAGGGATGATTCCTTTGCCATTACATGTAGCCAGGCCTGGTGGCCTGAGTGCTACAGAAAGGAAGCAAAATACAACTCATCCTGTCAAGAGCTGCTCTATGTTGTAATTGCAGTATCTGTAAGGAATGCCAGGGTTGGATTATTGGAGATGTCAGAAACAAAATGGGAGAGATTAAATGGCCACAAAGAGCTGCGAAATGAGGAGGTAATTGCACTTCATAGGAGTACAAAGATAACACAGGGAATGTAGATCTTGACCAGGGCTGTGTGGAGCTGAGAGTGTATGTGGTGTGTCCCTGGTCTCCAAGTGCTCTTCTGGGAGCACCTGTGGTGATCCTGGAGGAGGTGAGTGCCTGGTGAGCACACCCTGCTGGACTCACTGAGGCAAACACCCTGTCCCTCTTGCAAGAAGAGATGGCACAGAACAAAAGTGAACTCTGCTGCATCGTTAATGTGCTTTAGCAGCAGCCTTTGGAATAAAGAAACCAGCTCCCTGCTGAATACAAACACAGGGAAAACACGAGTGAGTCTCCTTGGAAAGTCTGGGCAGGCAGAGCATCTCCAAACTTAATGGCAAGTGTGGTGCCTGGTGTGGCCCCTGAATCTCACATGGGGCCAGTCCTGGGGCTGCCTGCCACCTTCATCAGCCTCTCAATGGCTGCTGTGGGTGAGTCAGCCTGAGCTAACCTGGGGGCAGTAGGAAGCCATGAGATCTTTGAGGAGAAAAGCCAAATATAAGCACTTTGCTTTCTTGCAGATGTCAGTTTCATCCTGAAACAGCCCCCAGGCAGTGGGAGAGCTCTGCTGGCTCTCATTCATCTGTGGTTACTTCTCATTCCTGAAGGCCTCTGTGTGCAGGAAGGCTCATGAGTGCTGCTGTGCCCATCCCAGTTGTGTTTGTTTCCTCTCTGCTCCTGTTTTCTCCACGGCACTTTGCTGCTGCCTGGCTGTATCTTGTACATGCATACTGCCAAGCCAAAAGTGACCTTCAGTGTCCCACTTCTCTTGGAGCACAGGTGGAGGAGTTGGAGTGGAGCTAATGGCCATTTCTAGCATCCCTGCGTGTTCCTCTTCTCTCAAAATTTAAGGGACGTATTTTATTTCCCTGGAGCAAGGAGATCAGCATAGCATTTTTACATAGAGGAGGATGTGCACTGCCTTTATGTGCCCTGATGAAATGTAATTTGGGGTTTGTTTCCCCAAGAAGCTTCATGTTTGATAGAGGTATAATGTGTCACACCAGGTGAGATTGTTTACTGGCAGTTAATTGGAATCTTTGTGGGTCTAATAACCAGCTTTTTATGGTGTCTGATTTCCTGCTAGCGTAAACTCAGGACACCTCTCCTGGCATAAGTGGAATGGGCTATTGGAGGATCTAGTCCAATTAGTCTAAGTGGCATGGGCTCTCCTTTGCATCACTCTTCAAATCCTGTAGAGCTGAGCTTTGCAGGAGAGAGGGAATTTGGCCACATGCCTTTCATGTGGTGCCAATTTGGATGAATTGATGTTTGATGTACATAGGTAGCACCACCAAGTCAGCTCAAGTGGGCAAAGGTTAAGTGTGCACTGCAGGCAATTATCCATTAGTATAAAAGCTCCTTGGTATGATATTTATAAATTGAAATGCCAAAAAAACTGGACATGATGATAGCTTTTGCAGCACTTATAATTCATACATTAGAGCTGTGCTTTGCATGACTGGTATTTCAGAAATAAGGGAACCCATTTTTGTCAGGAAATGCAACGTGTGAAATGCAGTGGGTGGAAGTGAAGCAGCAACATCCTGTGCTTGCTGTAAACCTTTCCCTGGCTTTATAAATGTCCTGGGATGTTTGATGGAAGAAAGTCTCTGAAATGTCTAGTTAGTAGAAACCTCTGCAGCTCACATGGAGCTGTGGAATTGTGTCTGTAAGAGGCAGGGACAGAGTTCCCCTGCACTGCTGTGAGAGCAGGATTTCTCCCGCAGTCTCTACTGTCAGGCTTCAGTGACTTCCCTGTCAATGATGTCTATGGTACCTGGAAAATCCAATTTACAGCTGAAGGGATTAATAACTGGCTATTATCAGGCATTACCTTAGAAAACAAGCCTGTCTTGTGTGTATTAAACAAGTGGTTCTCTGGCATCAGTGTGCTTGGTGCTTGCAAAATTCTCCCTGAGGATTCTCTAGTGCTTGTAGTCAATATGCTTTTTTCCATCAGAGGCAGTAATTTGGGGCGTACCCACCTAGAAAGTTACATGTTCAGGTGTTCCCCACTTTCAGAAAGTTTGAGCCTTTGGGACTTCAACCTCCACCTCCAATTTCCTTAAACCCATTTTTTTTTTACAATATCAGGATGATAACCCTGAAGGTTCATCCTCATCCTATGCCTTGATCCATGCACAGATTGGCAGAAATTCAGTTTTTAAATGTATGCTTTCCCTAATCCACCTTAGAGTTGTGGTCTGTGGCTGGCTGATTTACCTTCATGTGACTGTGTTCCAGTTGCCTTAAGAACCACTGTTAAAGTATTTGAATGATCACAACAGTCCAGGAGCTCCAGCTTTATGCATAAGGAAGGCAAAAAAGGCACTGGACCACCTGGGACCCTGTGTGTGGATCCTATCCCTGTGCTTTGGTGCAGCTATGGAGACTGTTGTCATCTCAGGTGGGATCCACCTCCTCTAATCTACAAGTCTGATCCTCGTATTTCTCATTAAATCTCCGTTCCTGAAGTTATCTGAGCACACCAGAATATCAGATTTCAGTTTTTCCTGTGAAAGTAGTAGCTTGCATTAAAAAATTGCAAGCAGGAAATCCTAAATGTTAGGAAACACTGGGAACATGCTGTAATTCTGGGAATGAGATTTTAAATTGTGTCTGCTCTTCAGACCAGTATCACAGTTTTTGGGGGCTGTGGTGTTTGGAGAGGGTGTAGTGAGAAATTTTGGATACTGAGACAAATTTTCAGTTCTCTGTGAGTATAAAAAACGATGTAGTGTGAGAATTAGCTTTTTCCAGACTTTAATAGCTGTCACAGTATTTACTGGCCAATCTATGATCTTCCATCATCTTTGGAAAGTTAAGGACCCTGATAAAATATCCACTAAAGTCAAAGTTTTGTACACCTCCTCAGGCACTGGATGAGATCCAGCCTAAATACCCAATCTACATTTTCATGAGTCATTGCAGGAGCAGGGAACACTCTACAACAGGAACAATTGCCAGTTTCAGTGGGAATTTTGCTGCCTCCATTCTGACTTCAGCCTGGTCAATCTATATCTCCATTATGGACAAGGCTGATCTGATATTCCTGTGGCACACTGCTCAAAATACATGGGCACAGAGTAGTTATAAACCATTTTCCAATGACCTGAACCTTGATATTAAAGCATATATGCCTCATGCATCTGCTCTTTTGGAAATCTGCTGGTGCTTCCACACAGCCTGCATAAGGAGCAGGAAAGACACAGAAACATCTGTTTGGAGTTTTAAGCAGCTTGTTAGATGAATTCAGCACCTGGGTTTCCTGCAGTGAGTCAGCTCTCGTCTCCTCAGTACGGATGAGAAATGGAGAAATACAACACTCCTTGGGATCCCTGTTCTCCTGGCTTGTGGTGGATTGCTCGAGGTAATTCCTGCTGCTGCAAGTGGGAACTACCTGTGCAAAACCCCCAGAAGTAAATATGGAAATGGAAATCTGAGGGGGGAGAGTTTACTCTGCTAAATCTGCTGAATTCTACAAAAAATCTGGAGAGGAAGAACAGTTTACATGACATGGAGTGACAGGATTAGGGGGAATGGCCTCAAACCGACAGAGAGTAGGTTTAGATGATGTATTAGGAAGAAATTGTTGGCTGTGAGGATGGGGAGGCCCTGGCACAGGGTGCCCAGAGCAGCGGTGGCTGCCCCTGGATCCCTGGCAGTGTCCAAGGCCAGGTTGGACAGGGCTTGGAGCAACCTGGGATAGTGGAACGTGTCCCTTCCCATGGCAGGAGGGTGGGAATGACCTTTAGAGTCCTTTCCAACCCAGACCATT